>BQNB010013758.1:0-70205 GCA_026074375.1 Tanacetum coccineum
GTTTTTCTCAACAATTTCTTTGTTGTGCTTATTGCGGGGGTCCTCACTTTGATTATCAATGTCAACCGATCAATGAAACTTACTATGAACCTAATCTAAGTTATGATTATTCCAGTTTTGACCACCCACACCGCAGGACTCCGTCGATTGTCAAGAAGCCCTTGATAAAATTCTTGAAGAGCTAAAAGAAATAAAACGAGATCGAAGAAAGAAAATCGAGGATATGAGTATCGAGGAAATGAGGCATGAGCAGCAATTGGTTGATTACAAAATTAAAGAAATCACGAATGATTTGGGTATTAAAAGATTTCGAGGCGAGGAGATTGATGAAGAATATGAGAGAGATTGTGAGATTAGAATTCGAAAACTTAAGCAAGATTTTAATGAATGGGGCAGCGAAGTTCGAAAAAAGGAGCAAGCTTACGAAGAAGAACAGTATGCTGCTGCCCGTCGTCGCATGCTTTCTATTCCTTTTGTCGACGAGGATGATTATATTCCTTTAGGAGATATTATTGCTCGATATTCTACGTCTAAAGCAATCACACCCGACTTACCGATCGAAGAACCCGATAATTCTCTAAATATGGGGGATGAGCATCTCGACACTATTCCGGCAACGGAATCAGACGAAGTCATAAAGTCTAGTGTTGAGAACCTTGTCCCAATCCCAAGTGAGTTCGAGGGTATTTCCGACGATACGTGTGATGTGCCTACTTGTGATAATAATCGTGTTAATGTTGAGTCCGATCTTGTGGAATCTTTGATTAACCGTGATACTTCGATTGTTCATTCTTCTAAGATCGACCCTATTCTCGAGGAGTTCGCCGGTGAACTTGCTCATATTGCTCCAATTCCACCAGGAATTGTTGAAGCCGATTTTGATCCAAATGATGATACTTCGAGTGATGACGATTCTTTTGAGAACATCGTGTACGTTGATGCATCACCTTCCTATATCGAGTACGATAGCTTCAAGGAGGTGAATGATGTCGAACAAGAAGAAAAAGAGTTTGATTTAGAAGATATTTTTCAAATCCAAGACGTTATTCTTCGAGAGAAATTATTAAACGTCCATCGTCTTATTTCTAATATCGAATCTTTGAAAGTTAACTCTAGTGTGTGTGTGGTAGGGGTTGTGAACGTGATGCGTTAGAAGTTTGGAACGGAAGATTTAGCATTGTATCAAGTGCACACTAGTAAATACTACTATTTAGTATATGAATTAAAATGTCAGTGTGTAAGTTAGCAGTATTATCTTCGAAGATTGACGTGAATAGAGTAATAGATAAGGTGTGAAAAAGTTTGTTGTTCTTGATATAAAGTGAGTTTTACGTTAAGAAAGATAGTAGTAGTGGTATTAAGAATTGTTAGGAAAGTGAAATGTCACAATGGTTTGTAGTGTATTTTATCATATTAAATTGTGTATTATTGTCAGTGTCATTAATTGGAAAGGTTACGTTAGATGTAAGGTTTGTGTTTCAAGTTGTGAATAAAGTAAGATACGATGCTTAGATATCGTTAGTAAGTTAGAGTGAAGTGCCTCTGAATTGGTGTCTAAGACGAATGAGAGGGTGAGTATTATTAATTGAAAGACAAGGACGGGGAAATATTTGTACCAACGTAGGAGTGTTATTGTGTTTGACGTTAGATGTTAATTCCTTATAAACTATCCCCTACCTTGAGATTACATAAAATAGTCCTCATAACAACGAAGCCACGGCTAGATCTGAGGAGATTTAATATATTAGAAGTTTGAGATAGGTATACATAGAGCCTCTATCCAGTGTTCATAATTAGATAACTAAAATCAGCCCTATTAGATTATAACTCACTACTTCTATAGATGCTTACATCTTAAATGACGAAGACATTCATACCTAACGTGATATTATAAACGTCAATAATCTACTACATAATCCGACTGAATAATTCAGAGCCAACGACATAACTTTCTAATAACGAAAAATCTCAATGGAAGTTCACCCCTACTAACGGAACGTGTTCTCAGTAGTCTCTCTTCTCCATTTCCTATCCCCGTCGCGATAGTTATTCGCCTTAGAGAAGTCCGATACTCCTTTTTCTTATGTGGATAATTCTTTACTCGAATTCGAGACTTCTAGCGATTATACAGAAGAGACGAGAAGTGGCAGTACCACTACTCATGCTAATTACTCTCTTCCCGAGTTTGAATCATTTCTTTTTGAGATTGAGCCCGATCAGGAGGTGTTGATTAGCATTGATAATTTCAAATAACTTTCTTTAGGAACTTCCCGAGTTTGAATCATTTCATTTCGATCCTCGACCACCTCTAGAACCACCGGATGTTTGTTTAGATTTTTAAGCGCCCGATTATCTGTCCATGAAGAATAATGAAGATTTAAGACGCAGAAAGGGAAATTGTTTTATCCTTTTTTAAATGTTAAGATGTCCATTACCATTCACATTTGTCATTTGGACTTTTCTTCCATTTTTTACCTACCCCGAGGATTCTCCTGTTATTCTCTCTTTCAGGAATGAGGACCTCGTTTTTGACCCTGGCATCTCTACTTTTCATTTTTCTTTTAAGCCAGTTCCATTTGCTCTCCCTAAGGACAAATAAATTCAGGGATCGAGTCGAGCTTGCGAATTGGTGAACAAAAACAAGCCGCTTCGTGGGAGTTCACCCCATGCTTATCCTTTTCTTTCTTCTTTATATTTTCTAACAAATGTGTTGTGATGTGTTGAGGCTAGCTTTTTCCGTTCTTTGTGTTTGTTGTTTGTTGTGATTTTGTAGGATTGAAACCAAACAATTTTTGAAGCCTCTCGTGTTTCGTGAGTTTGTCCGTTCACTCAATCTTCCTATCCTTGTTTGTCATTAGTTGGGGAAATCTGATTCCTTTTCATCATTATAGATTCATGTTTTAACATGCATAATTAATAAACCGGCTTAATATGCGTAGAACCCCACTTAAACATTGAGGACATATGTTTCGTTTTAGTTTTGGGAGAGGAATCTAATCGCGATTTGATGTTACCTGCTTATTGTTTTGTTTTCACGTACCCGTTTTCCCACAAAAATAGCAAAGATTTTAAATTTTTAAGTTTTTATTAGTAGGAAAAAATGAAAAAAATGAAAAAAAATATATATTTTAGTAGTAAAAAAAAAGAAAAAAAAGGAAAAAAATATTAATAAGTGTTAAGACACGAATGTAGGTTTTCCGTTGGTGAGAATAAGAAGTAATTTTTGACCCGATCGAACGTGTAGAGTTCTAGCTTTCTCCCTTAACAATTAATGATGATAGCTTGTGCTAATCTCAAGTAGATTTTAAATATGCCGAGTTGGATTTTATATAGGCTAAGTATTTGCGAATTTCTTTATTAGAGATTTTAAATTGCAAAGAATAAGAGATGACAGTGTTAATTACGAATTAGGATGCTAAACAAAGTTTATTTGGAAAACTTAAAGGCTTATAAAAATAACTTGTGGTTTTTCTTTCCCGAAGTTCTTAAAATGATTAATTATACGTGTTCTCTTTAATTTTTACAAATTTGAGTTTTACTCTTAAGAGTTTAATCAACATATTCAGAGAAAAAGCTTTATCGATGATAATACTAATAAAATGTGTGTATGGCATTTGTAAATATGAATTTTGGTTTTTCAAAGTTTATAACTTTTGGTTGTTCTAAAACGAAATTTTTTCTATTTTTGCAAAAATAATGGGGTGTATTATTAAAAAAAAATTTGGATGATAAAATAAAAATTAGTTTGAGATAAAAATGATGCAAGATATAAATCCCTATGATCAATTAAAAGTTAATGTCACAAACTCCATGCAAATAAAAGTACATGGGACATTTGTCTGGTTCGTTCCCGCTGTGACATCGAAAGAAAGGGTTGATGATGTATATTTAAGGGTCGGTATCAATAATAAGACACGGACTCATACGGAGGCGTGGCCGATGGTCTTCGAAAGAAAAGTGATACCGATTCTAGCCAATTGTATATATAGTAATGTAAAGTTTTTGTCAGAGTTAGAAAATAAATAGTAAAAGTTTTCATTCCTCTAAAACAAGTTAAATCTTTTTGAAACCAACATTTGCAAAGTCTACAAGGCCTTTCTCCCAGCGAAAATTCATACATGCGTTCAGCGATTATTATTCTCCGGTAGGGTGTCAAAGCCTTATGCACTTACCCATGACGGTGGTATGCTAGACGCATAAAGTCTCTTATCATGGAAAAGTGAACCAAACGATGTCTTAGCCTAAGGATGTTTTTTTGGTTCGGCTTTGAGTTTTTGATTTTACTAAGTGATTAACATATTAGCCCAAAAGGCCCATGTGTAAAGCTTGGTCGGATTTCAACTATCTAAATATGTGGATTTAATGGTTTAAATTAATTTGAGCACACACATTTAAATATATGGTGTATGTCAGGAAAGAAATTCCACAATGATGTAATTATAAGATAGTCCTTAGCATCTTAGGCTCGTAACATAACGGTGATCTTATTTTTAAGCTTAGTATGGGAAAAGTGAAAAGTCGGGAATGACAAATTTATCTTTTAAAGACACTTTCCAAGTGCTTTTTGTTCTATGATCCTAAAAGTTACCATTAAGGTAATGAAAACAATACATGTGCCACAAGTAAAAATATTGTATTAGGTAGTCCGTATTAAAAAAATCTTAAAAATAAAAAAACTTTGAAAATGGGAAAACGGGTTTAATAACTTGTGAATCTCTTAAGCACTCCTAACAAAAATCTTTAGCAGCTCTTCAAATTTTTGTTTGGGGGAAGTTTTGAGATATTTTGGAGTTATACGCATGTATTATTGCGTGAAACGACAACACAATCGTTATAGTGTTGGATGGAATTTTGATAAGTGTAAAATACACATAACAGATATAACCACCAAAAATGACCCTAAATTATATAAAAATACATACTAAAAAAAAGGCAACTAAAAGCTTGTTTATTTGTGTTTTGTATGTCAGGTATGGATTAAGACAAAAATAAAAAATGGGAGTGGTGGTTTAAAAAAAAAAAAAAATCCAAGAAAAACCGTCAAAAAACGGGCCAAACCACGGACATAGAACGGAAGGAGCACAAAAAGAAGCCGTGGGATTAAAAAAAACAAGAGTCAACCAATGGATAGATCTCAGTCAACTGCATCTTCCACAATAACTCCCAAAGTTACAAAATCTAGTCCCACCAATTTTCCAAAGTTACACAAATTGTGTCCTTGAAGTCTAAATGGCCTTTATACCTAAAAAACCACACCCGGATCCCAAAGCCTATACCCCCCAAAACCCAAAGCCCATAACCCGTTTATAAAAAGTCCAAGGACCAAATGGCCATTTATAAAAGTTATAATACACAATGGATTGTATTACTTTTACACCTAACCAAAGAGGAGGACCCAAGTGCCAATACCCCAAAGTTTAAAATACTTTACCAATTACTAGTTATAAAAAGGCGCACAATCAACAAGTTTAACTGTTCACAGACCGTCTACTCCCAACGTAACCACTAGGTTAAATCAAAGGGCCTTTTACATAATTTAAAGGTTGCAAATAGTTCAATTCACGATACTAAAGTAACACAAGGGCATGGGTCATTTATCATCATCAAACGTTCCTCATTGGTTAATCCCACAAGGGGAATGCCACATTGGACATGAGAAAACACATAAGGAGTGGATTTTTATGCTACTCACAGAACAAGCACAAGAGCATCACACGGATTGCCATGCTGGCAATTCGTGTGAATCCCAAGACTTGATCAAACGGGTCCCAAAAAATTAACGTCACGCAGATGATATGATGGAATGTACGAGATGATTATAGGAGAGGTGTATAGCAAGGAAAGGCTATAAGGTTTCCAGCTTGTGGTTATAATTAAGCAATACACCCACACAAACACTATCTTCTTTTTTTTTTCCTTTTTTACAACCCTTGTTTAGCTGTTAGCTTTTTAATACTTATTGTACTATTTTCATTTAAAATCATTAGTAAATTTTTCTTTTTAAAATGCAAGTATTCAAAACTTTTAGTTAATGAAATTTAGTTTGTGATTTGTCTTAATCTCTTTACCTTACCATAAGTTCTAAAATAATTTCTATTGATTTAAATTGTCTCATAAGCTCATAATAAGCTCAATAGCTCTCATAAGTCTTTAAGCTTATGATTGAGCTTAAACATACCTTAATTACATCTTAAATCTAAAATCAAGAATAAACCTTAACTACTTTGGACTTTTAAAGCTTTTGGAAGAGAAGCCTATCATGGAAGGGCTTCTATGGACTTTACTAGCTTATCCTTATGGGTAAGCTAGAGCTTGTAGCTGCTTAATTGAACTTAGCTTCTGTTTAGCTGAAGCTTAAAGTAAGTTTTCAGTTAATTTCTTATGTTCTTTAATATTTAGTTCAATTAGTGCTTATTAGTATAGATTTGCTTAATTGCTTAAACTAGTTTTATTTGAACCTTTTTATCATCTCTATGTGCTTATTATTTAATGTTCTTAATCTGTTGTTATCTCATAATATATACAGGTCTTAATTCTCAAATTTGTCTAAAAAATCATAAAAAATACCAAAAAAAATATATCATATAGTTCATAGTATAATCTTAGATTCCTGGCTTATCCAGATTGTTTAAAATAACCATGTTGTTAAACTTTTTTTATGCTAAGTATTATCGTGTACATAAGTTTTATAAGCTAGATATTCATTTCCTAAGCTCAATCAAATTATGATCAAATGCATTTAAGGGGTGTATGGTTTAAACCTGTTAGACCTTCAAAAGTCAAACTAATGGTTATTTTCTTTTTAGATAGTTCAGGTCTTTCAATAAATCAAGATTTATTAGGAATAAGGTTTTGTTTTTAGCTTATGCAATGCATTTTAGGGCCTTATTCATGTTGATACAGCACCAAGGTATTTTTTACCTTTGTCTTTACTTGTGAATATGAAACCAGCAATCAAGGCATTGTGTTATTGCTATGTTTTGTGATCAATGTCACTCATTAAGAGTGTTTCAGTGCATGTTAGACCAAAGTAAGTTACCTGCACTGAAATCTTGGCCTTATTGGTCATTTCACTATCAATATGTAACACTAAGTTACTACTGCTACAACTTGTTTGTTTCATCTTAAGTAGTACATTTAGGATTTAGATCTAAAGCTTCAAGTAGCTTTAGAATTAGTCATAGCTTATTATAAATTGTGAGTTTAGTTTTTCATAATCTAGTTTAAATTCTTTAGGTATACATTTGCTCAAAAATTTTTAAAAATTTCTTCAAAAAAAACTCTAAAAAAAATGGTAGTCATTAGAATATAGACTTTAAATTTAGGATTTTAAGTTGTAGTGTCTGATTTTATGTTTTGAATTTATAGCTTATAGTTAGGTCAATTAGTTCTCATAAGCTCAGCTTCTATCTTGGCTTATTTAACATTTGAGCTTTTCTTAATTTTAAGCTTTTTGAATTATTTCATGAGTTTGCTGCTTTGTTAATCAATTTCAGTTAGCTTTTAGTGTTTCTTAGTTAAGTAGCTTATTAAAAATAGCTTGTAGACATCATAAGCTATCCAGAACATCTTTTGCTTTTTTATTTGAGCTTAAATTGAAGCTTGTGCAAGTGTTTAAGTGGAAAGTAGCAAAAGTGAGCTCAAAAGCTCACTTTCTGTAAACAGTAACTTCAAAAGCTCTTTTAGAGCTTATTTTTTAGTTTGAGCTTAAGCTCCTTTTATTAAAAGTGTTTAGAATAGTGTCCTTAATAAGTTCTAGCTTCTAGATTTCAAAAAAAAAATTGCAAAATAGGGTGTTAATGGGACTTGAACCCGTGACCTCTTGCACACAAACACACACACTTACCACCATGCTTCATTAGCTCATCCGTTAGCATCTCTCTCCATTTAATTCTTATACTCATTTTTCTTTTAGCTTATTATTAAAAGCCGTAGCCTAAAATTGCTTATTAGGAGCTTATTAGTTTAGCTGGTAGTGTAAACTTATTTTTCCTTTGAACATTGTTGCATTTAGGATTTTCCCTGAATTTTTCACATTTTTCCATTTAGTAGATTATTTTTAATCATTTTTCTAAGGTTTTAATTTTTGAAAAATTATAAAAATAGAAAAAAGTTTCAGAAAAGTACAAAAAAATAGTTTTTATTATTAGAATAAATACTTTTAGGTTTACATTTAGAAAAATCATTTTCAACACTTTTAAATTTTAATTTTCATTTTTAAGCCTTTATTTTTAATTTTAAAATTAGGATTTTAATTTTAAAAATAGTTAAAAATAGTTTACTAAGTTTTTAAGTTACTTTAGACTTTACTAAGTTTAAAAATCAAATTTCTAAATTTTTAGGACTTAATTTGCTATTTTTAGGATTTAATTAGGTTAAAATAGTTTTTAATTCATAAAAAATTCAAAAATAATCAAAAAAATATTTTTCTTTTTCTTAAAAGTTTCTTTTGTCATATTTTAGGTTTAGAAATTTAGTTTGCATTTTTAGGGGTTAATTTTAGTAAATTTGCTTAATTGTCGCGTTTTGTTTGTTTCCCGTTAATTGTTTAAGTGTTTAATTGCTTTTAATTGTTCATTTTAATTGTTGTTTTTATTTAGTAGTTATATATAATCAAATCAATCTTTTCTCTCATTCAAATCATAATCCAAACTAAGGCGTGGTTTCAATTTCACAAGTCGTTGGGGAAACGACCCGGGAAAGCTTACTTCCCGGTTTAATACGTATTATATTATATTATATATATATATCTCTTTTAGAGTGGATTTTCCTTAAGGGAAACTTTAGGAAAGTTTCATACATTGCTCTTTTTTGGGTAAAATCAATTTCTATATAGTAAAAATAATGCAGATCGAAGATGAATTGTGCATAATGGGCTGTTGGTGTGAGACATTATGTACATCAAAGCAAGTGGATAGAGGATCAACATTGGGTTGAGTGAATCGTTCCAACATCATTTTATTTTCATTGGCATGTGCCTCATGTTGCTTTAGATACGCATACAGTTGATCATAGGTTGGAGTCCCTCAAACCTCTATTGAGTTTCACTGCTGTTACAAATCTACCCCATTCTGGCAACATGTTATTAACAAACTTAGAATTCAACTGCATTCTGGACATGGTCATCTTGATGTTACGCATGTCGTTGATGAGTTTGGCAAACCGGACATAGTAATCATGAATAGTCTCTCCTTTGTGCTGACGAAAGTGTTCGAAGTCATCATACAGCTGTGATTCACGGTCTTCTTTTGTTAATTCCGAACCTTCCAGGAGCATCTTCACATTGTCCCATATGTCCTTTGCATCAGTGTAATGATTGATAAGAGAGTAGATATCTTTTGGCAACCCTTGAAGTAGGATGTTTGTTGCCCGAATGTCAGCATTGTACCTATCATTATCTTCAGGTGATAGGTCAGAATAGACACGAGGTCGTTCTAGACCTAGATGTAAGGAACCTTCATCTCCTTCTGCAAGAGTTTCCCTAAATGTTCCCATCTGAAAAGGTCCTTCATCAATTGACTTCAAGATGTTCACCCCATTCTCTTTACCCCGACAATACAGTCGAATACGTTGTTGCCATGATGCAAAGTCAGTCCTATCAAGCATAGGTGGTCGGGTATCGGAACCGGCACATTGGATGTCTTCCGAAAGATTAGCCATTTTAATTGATTGTGAAATGATTAATTTGATCGAACAACGTATTCGACTGTATTGTTAAAAGTGATGATTGTTTGTTGGATTAGGTGATATGTTGTTTAATTGTGATTTGGTTTGGTTGAAATGAGTTAACATAATGAAGAAATTTTTTGCTAGAGTTTCTATTTACCAAAACGCAGTGAAGGTCTTCAAAAGTAGACAAAACGCAGGAAGTCTTGAGACAAAATGCAATCAAGTCTTGAGACAAAACGCAATCCAATCTTGAGACAAAACGCAATCCAATCTTGAGACAAAACGCAATCAAGTTTTGAAATGGGCAGAGTCTCTTCTAGGCAAAACGCAAGAAAGGTCTTCAATTAGTCAAAACGCAGAACCAAAACGCAACCTTTGATAAACCAAAACGCAGGAAGCAAAACGCAGGAGACAAAACGCAGCTCCTAATAAGACAAAACGCAGTACAGTTGTCCTTCACAAAATGACAAAACGCAGTGTCCTTTTCTGACAAAACGCAGGAGAAAGGTTTGTTAGGATTACACGTTGAAGAATTCAGTTCAAAAATCAAAAAAGTCAATAACTCGCTGGAGGTAACTCGTTAGAAGAGAGTAGATAACTCGCTGACAAGAAATTAAATTGACAGAGTTCCTGTTCACAAGTCGCTAGAAAAGAATCTTCAAAAACCTGTAACTCGCTATGCTTAACTCGCTGGAAGAGAGTTGACAACTCGCTGGCAAGAAATTAAATTGACAGAGTTCCTGTTCACAAGTCTCTAGAAAAGAATCTTCAAAAACCTGTAACTCGCTACTTAAAACTCGCTACCTGTAACTCGCTACCTGCACAAAACGATAACTCGCTGACCACAGTATTTCTGACACAGGGTATGATTCTGACAACTCGCCAGTTTTTTTTTACAGTGATCTAACACCCTAGGAAGATCAACGAACAGTAGCCTAAATCGCTAGAATGAAAAATTTGGTTTTTCACCTCAAAAACACCTAAAAATCACCCTTTTGAATGTTTTTGCCTGGTTTCTTTTGCACAACTTGGTACTAGAAGGCTATAGCAACTATAAAAACATAAACTTTAACATCACAAACGTCGAGATTAAAGAAAACCAAGAACAAGACTATAAAACTTCAAAAACCAAACTTCTGATCTAAACTAACCAAGAAAACACACACAATCTAGCTAATTATCCCATGTGCTCTGATACCAATTGTAGGATATTGTAAATTATAACACAATCGAATGACTAGAGGATTAGCTAAGTTCTAGAGAGAGAAAGTAAGGGAGAGCTTTCTAGAGTGAGAAAGTGAACTTGTATAAATGAAATGACTAACCCACCTCTTCTATGGCATGGAAGAGGCTTTTATACTTACAATAAAACCAGCCTAGGCCTTGGTAGAGGGCTTACACGTTGGGTTTAATACCCAGCCCATTACCGAGTGTTATACATTAAATACTTAACTACGAGCAATAATAAATGGAAAAATACACGGGTGACCGAGTCTTTTTCTAATATCTAACAACCCCCTCTAAGGTGGTCGATGTTACCTTAATCATGGCCTCAACTATCTCATCCCAAGTGTTTGTAATCCCATAACCCGTCTCCATAACCCTGTCTCGCCTAAGGTCAACCCCCAGAGTAGGCCCTGGCTGTCTCGCAGCACCGGCTGTTGAACTCTCCCCGATCTCGAGTCCGGAAGCGAGAGTAGTAAAGCAAGCTTTCTTCCGAGGCGACATCTCAACCTCGAGAATATTAGTCCTATGGGAAGTATATGGTAGTAACAGGGGTGGTGATGCAGCTCTCATCTGAATCCCAGCTGCCCTATAGCCTAGTGGTGCCCCTGCATCAGTAAGGCTAGTAGTGAGTGGTGATGGTAGGGGTAATGGTGGAGATGATACAGGTAGTGGTGGTGAGGGAATCTGAGGTAGTGGAGATGACCAAGGTGATAGTAGAGATGGTGGCAGTGATGGTGGTGTAGGCGCGACAGCATACTCAGCAATGCGTGCCTCCATAGATGGTGACATAGGTGGCTCAAGTTTGATAGTCTTCCGTGCCCTACGGAGACGTGTCTGAGAAAAAGGGACCTTAGTCTAAGGTGATCTAGGTGTAGATGCAGACTCATTAGTCTCAAATGCCTCTGTATCCCCAGTTAAGGGAACAGGGTCAACAACAGGTATAGCAGAAGAGTCAGCCAGAGTTAGGTGCTCCTCCTCCTCCTAGTCATCATCCTTGTCCTCAAAGGGCTCCTCGTCCTCATCATCAATATCATCATCATCGTCATAATCGGAGGGCTCATCATCACCATCCCCTCTATCGGCAGGATAATCAGCATGATCCTCCTTGGGTTCCTCCTCCAGATCGAAGTTCGCCACATAGCCTGGTGATAGGGCTACGGGTGAGGCATCAGCGAGTATAGGCTGATCCTCTATGGGAGCCTCATCATCTGATGGCACTAAGTACTCGGGGTACTCAGGCTCAGGTACGTATGGTACATAGGCAGGTCAAGGTGGGTGCTTAGGACCGGGCATGTAATCAGGAGAAGGTGGGTGCTCAGGTCCAGACACATAGTCAGGAGATGGTGGGGCTACCGGCTACATGAGGAGTCCATCGTATCTATATATGATGACTCGTGGAGAAACTCCATCAAACGGCTCCTCATCAGCACCCCAAAAGACTCTCCCTAGCTCAGAATCAGTGTAGACAGATGTGTAGGTGACTATGGATGAAGACATGACTGCTGAAACAACAAAATAAACTTATATAAGTATATTATATAAGACCAGTATAGTATATACGTAATATGATAGAAGTACGTATATAGATCATGAAAGCATCTAGTATAACCAACAAATGCAACTCAATAGTGTATGTATGTCCCGTGAAAAACTTTTGTATAATGCAATGTTTGAAACCGGTTATAGTCCAAGTAGAAATATTTGACCTAGTTCTCTATAACATTGGCTTTGATACCAATCTGTAACACCCCTAAAATGGGTCGCAGCAGAATATGGGTCAGAGAGTGTTACTTCATATATCAACATCACAAGATATGAGAACTACCTCTATATGAGCCGTTTAAAATTGATACACTAGATTAAATAAACTTGTTTGTTACAAAAGCCCGAAGCTTAACTTTGTTCATCCATGAAATTGTAATGATTTTAAGACATAACAGATATTCCCAAAATGTAATACACCCAAATCTTTAATGTAATGACTCTAAAATGGCGACCACCAATGTATCCTTGTTTCTCGTACCTTATTGACCTGAGAAAAACCTGCTTTAAAACGTCAACATAAAATTGGTGAATTCACAGGTTTAATAAACGTATAAAGTAGGACCGCAAGATTTCCAAATGTATGATAAGTAATGAATACAATATCACAAAAGTAATTACGAAATGCACTAAGCTCATGCCACCGAAGCTACAACATATATGTATGCAAATTAATGCAAATAATGTGCCCGTGTAGATGTTCAACCCGCAACATCTAAATTTTTCTGACATGGTATACATTCGTCATTTCGGAACCTCCAAAACTGGTGAGCGCTACTCACCCAAATGGGGATGTCAATCCCAAATAGATCTATTCATAACATTCGCGCTTACAATCTAGTAATAAACACTTTATGATTCATGGGCATAGTGGGTTATAGCTACTTAGGCAAACTCGTAATTTATATAAAAGTGTACTTGCGTCCAATCGTAAAACAATGCATGTTTCTCACCCCAATGTTGTAAATCATAGTAATTGTATAAAAGTGAGGCTATGAACTCACCGTAAGTGAATGATTTGATTATCTAAATCAAATATGTGAATCGTCTCGGCAATCCGAATGCAACCTAATTGATTGTAGGTCGTATGAGTATAATGTATTTTATATAAATTTTATATCACATGTTATATAGTTACACCACCACCTAATAGTTCTTGATTAATTTTAAGAGTTGAAATAATAATTAAATCGTACTTTGTCAAATAAAGGTATACATATTTGTATCCGTAAAGAAAATATTATTTTTGTTCAACAATGTATTACTTGTTAAAAATATATGATTTAATATTTTTGTTGATTATGTATTGATATTATATAATTAATTTAATTGTTTTATCAAATAATATATAAAAGTAAAAATGGTGTACAAGGTTTTATAAATCTCGTATCTTTATCGTTTTAACTCCGTTTTATATGTTTCTTATGTCCACCGTTTCATATTAAAAAAATCTATCAAAATATTATATTTATAATATTTTAGCCACTGATGAACAGTAACTTTTACTATTTCTGTAAATTTTATAAAACTACTTTCATGTAATTAATTATATAAAACTTACAAAAAGCATAACTCATTATTTTATCTCCGTTTTGCTTGTTCTTTACATGTATGGATTCGTGATAAGATAAGCTATGTTAATAAAATTCTTACTAAATTTATAAAATTCTGGGTTAACTCAGAAAAGTCAAACAGTTTATAAAAATGTTTTTATAAACTTAAAGCTTACAAAACTCATAACTCATTCGTTTTAATTCCATTTTTCGAGTTTCTCACATGTTTGGATTCCTCATGACAAGTACTATCATTATAAAATATTTCATTTAGTTTACCATATCTAAAACAATGAGGATTTTTATAAAATAACTTTTATAAAAACACTTTTATATATTTAATTATCGTAAACTTACAAATGTCATTACTTCTTCGTTATAGCTCGGTTTTTTAAGTTCTTTATATGCTTACAATCCTTGTAATGTGTACTAATTTAATAAAATATAAAAGGAACACTTTTTTTTCGAATCTTAACAGAAAGTACCAAAACAGTTGGCTTGTTTATGTTTCAAAAATTATGTTTTATAAATCCATTTCTTGAGAACTCTTGTACTAGTCTTTTACCATACTTTCTACCATGATTCTTGCATATGTTAGGTCCTCTACTTAGTCCATAGTGATTGTCCAAGTGAATAACAAGTCCTCATGATCTTTTATACATAAACTTGTAAATAAAACTTTCAACATATTTTAATTTACAAACTAAACTTATAATTTAAATAACATTTATGTAAGATGTGCACTTCTATTTTAATTCTCATTTGATTATCCATATAATTAAATTCAAACCATATAAAACCTTGCAATATCTCATAAATCATAAAGTTAAACCTAGGTGGTGTTTAACATATATAACAAGCATGTACACATAATTAAATGAATGAATGGAAATGTTAAACTTTAAATAGACCTTATATGTAACACCCCCAAATCTGAATTGCAGCGGAATATTGAATATCCGAAGGCGTTACTTCATAGATCAATAGCACAAGATATGAGAACGACGACTAAACGTGTCATTTTAAAAAGATACATTGGATTAACAAAATACTTGTTCATTACATAAGCTCGTGGCTTCAAATTGTTTGACAATATAAGTAAAGATTTTGGTTTATAACAAATGTTCCCAAAATGTAATACGACCCAAATCTTTAGTATTGACTCTTTCCAAAAAGTGACCCCTAATGTATCTAGGCACCTCGTGCCTTATTGACCTGAGAAAAACATGCTTAAAATGTCAACATAAAGTTGGTGAATTCATAGGTTTATGTAAATCAATTGTAGGACCGCAAGATTTCCAAGTGTATGATTAAGCAACAGATGCAAATATCATAAAAAGTAATTATGTTTTCCTAAGCTCATGACATTGAAGCTCGACATGTATGAATGCAATAAATTGCCGACAATGCCCGTGGATGATGTTCTAACCCGCAACATCCTAAATCCGACATGGTATACGTTTGTTGTCTGGCAAACCGGCATAGTGAGTGCTACTCACCCAAACAGGGACGTCAATCCCAAATAGATCTATTTATAACATTCGCGCTTACAATCTAGTAATTGACAGTTCATGATAAAGGGCTCAGTGGGTTATCGCTACTTAGGCAAAACACGTAATCATTAATCATTGTATAAAATGTACCCTTGCGTCCAATTTGTAAAACAAAGCATGTCTCACCCTTAAAGAGTAAACCATCTTACATAATTGTAAACATGGGTCTATGAACTCACCTTGAGGAAGTAGTCCCTAAAAATGATAAATATAACCAAGTAAAGGCAAATGAATCACACCGTCAAATACCTAAGTAAATACGGCCAGTCTTAGTCTACAAGTTTAGGCTAACGACTTAATGCATAAACTACAATAAATTGCTAGTTTATATATATTGTTATCACTTGTGTGGTGGTGCACATGTTTATTGTATTTGTCTTTACTTTGGCTCTTGGGAAGGTATACGACTAAGGATAGATATCGTTAATAAATTTAACATTAATTACCTGATAGTATTATACACCGATAAACATTGACTTTAAATACAATAAGTACTTTATTTCATTAAGTCCAGTCCATTCTTCAAGTATTTATAAAATCATTTAAGTTTTATAACATACTTTTAAGTTTCTAAGTTCTATATTTACAAGAACAATCCTTATGTTTATGAAAATATAATATTTACACTTTAAACCCTTAAGTTTTTACATTTACACCTTTAGTCCTTCAACTTTACAAAATTACACTTTATGTCCTTATACTTTCAAAACAGCCCTTTAAGTTTTAGAATGTCAAAAATAGTCCCTAGACTTATAAAATTAGTTTTGGCAGTTTTAACCCTCAAGTTTACAAATTGACACTTTTAGTCCTTTAACTTGTAAAAATTTACATTTTAAGCCCAATTAAGTTCTAACAAGTGACAATAGGTTTTATTAAGCTCCAATAAGCCATCTAAATTATGGCAGCTTATAAATAAGCTCAGATGAGCTTATTTTAGCTTATTGGGCTTAGTGGGCTCGTTAAAGTCCATTAAGCAGATTAATGGTCCATTAAGGATTCTAAAAGCACATAAGCTCTCATTAAGCTCATTTAAGCTCAATGAAACTGTTAATGTTGAAAAATAAGCTCGGGTGGGTTTATTTGAGCTTATTGGACTCGTTAAAGCCCATTAAGCAAATAAATGGTCCATTTAAGATTCTAAAAGCATATAAGCACTCATTTGGCTTATATAAGTTTATGTGAAATTGTTAAGCTGAAAAAAATAAGCTTGGGTGAGCTTATTTGAGCTTATTGGGCTCGTTAGCCCAATAACCTTAACCCGAAATGTTTCAAAGGGTCCCTTAAGGTTTTATAACATGAACCAACTTATTTTCTAGTCTTAATAAGCACTTATGAGCCTGTTTTAAGCTGTTCGTATTTCTTAGCTTACTCCATAAGCTATAAGCCTCGTTAATGGGCTTTTAGGCCCATTAGGAGCTCGTTTAAGGTCTGTATATGTTCAAGCTTGTCCAATTTAGGTCCATTAGCATCTTCTAAGCCTAATAAGCTTAATAAACTGTATAAGCTCACAAATAAGCTGTTTAAGCTTATTCGTGGCTTATGGGCTTGCGGTTGGCTATGGTAATGGGCTGCCAAGGCCAATTAGGGTCCGGTTATGTTCATATTTACATCATGGTTCGTATAAGTTCTACAAGTACAATTTGGCTTCTTAATAAGCTCAAGGAGCTTATTAATAAGCTATGGGCCCCTTAGATGTGGCATGTTGGGTTTAACGAACCCATTTGTGGCCCGTTAAGCTTACTAGTTGGGTTATAAGGTTACTATTAAACCAAAATAGCTCATTTAGCACATAGAATGGTCGCGTTTATCACATGAAACCATTTAATAAGTTGGTATACTCTTTCCCAAGTCATGTCGTTACGTTTTTAGTGAAATGTTTACGTGTGGTTTCGCATTCGATTCGTTTTTAAATGAGAACTTACAAGCCCTAGTCTTGTTAAGCCTTGTTTTAAATATGTTACACATTTTAGCATGTCCTAGCACCACACAAGAGATTTACATACAAGTATACATGCGTGAAACATGCATGGTTGCACTATGCATGAATATGCTCACGTTAGTTTGTTAAATACAAACTAACATAACCAAAAGACTAGCAAAAAAGGAAAGGAAAGTATGACATGAGCACGTATATTTAGAACGTGGCTTACAAAGGTCCTAGCAACTTGAATTTTGTTATGTAAGTGTTAGGTATGGAAAACCCGATGTGTCTATACTAACTGTATGTCAAACCCTTAAGCTTCCAAAGTTATTAATTTTCCCCAATCTTGGCTATTGCTCCACATCCTAGTGACCTTGTATGAAAAGTCTAGTATCTTATTGTTCGATCTACTGAGTGAGGTTAGATGTAAAGATTAGTGGGTGTTATGGGGTTCAATTATGTTTAAACCCAAGAATGAGGGAAATATGGATGGTTTTGATTGAGAGAGTGTTTAGGAGTTGCAAGAAGTGTTTTGCCAAGATAGGAGTGGGTTTATATAGGCCTAAGGTTAGTTAGTTTCCCTAGTCCCTAACTAAACCAAAACCGTGCCCTTATGTGGTGGTTTTGAGGTTTCTAGTTAAGCTCAAATGGTTTTGATTTAACCACCTAGTACATTCCTTAATTACAAGATCATGGTACAAGATTTCTTAGGATTTTGGTAATCTTATGGTATGTGTATGTGTGTGTTGGCCGCGGGTATCAAGAGCAAGAAAGAGGGATCCAAAGTGGTTATTACACAATGGGTTTTAGCTAATTGGGAACATTAAGGACAAGCCTTAATTGATCCTAGGTTGTACATGTACTTAGGAAGATAAAAGAAGATTTCCTAGTTGATTTGTGTGGGTGACGAGTTGCTTAAGGAGTGAAAACGCAAGATGTAGTCTTGGGTAAGATTTATTTAGTACACTTCTTTAATTACTTCTAGGTTGTACAAGATGTGTGTATTTATCCAATGGTTTATGGGTTTTCTTTACCCATAGCCGGCCATAATGGCTTATTAACATAAAAATTTAGTAACTTTTGTGTTTAAGGTTTTAAAGTGGGTATTGGTTAGAGTATAGATAGGTATAGGTATTTTCGGGGTGTGTCTAAAGGTATTTTATTGTGAAACGTAAGCCTTTTACATGACCAATAAAAATAAAACTCGCAAGGTCAATAATGATCTTCTTAATAATCACATAACACTTGCTTGACGTAAATCTTAATTTAGTTGGTGACCGTTTACATTGAATGATTATTTCTAGTCTACGCGATTTAGCTTAAAAGTTAATTTAAATGTAAACGTGTATTGGTCTAAAATAAATAGTGAAGAATAATAGGATTCGTAAAATGACTTGAAATTGAGAAATGTTACAGTCTCCACCCGTTAAAAGATCTTTGTCCTCAAAGCTTAAGACCTTGTAGTGGATGGCGAAGCCTGGTTTGTGAAAAGCTGTGGGTATTTCTGTTTGAACGAGTCTTCACATTCCCAAGTGAACTCAGGACCTCTCCTAGAGTTCCAACGAACCTTAACCAATGGTATTCGGCTTCGCTTTAATCGTTTGCCCATTTTATTATTTCAATGGGCTCTTCCACAAACTGGAGCTTATCATCAACGTGAATTCCTTCCAACGGCATGGCTAATGGTTCGTCAGTGTAACATTTCTTCAGAATAGACACATGGAAAGTATGGTGAACCCTGCTCAATTCTTGAGGAAGTTTCAGCCTGTAGGCAACCTTCCCAACCTTGACTAACACCTTGAAAGGTCCGACATATCTCGGGTTCAACTTTCCCCACTTACTGAATCGTACAACCCCTTTCCAAGGAGAGACCTTAAGCATAACCCTATCCCCAACTTCGAACTCCATCTGATTTCGCTTCAAATCAGCGTAGCTCTTTTGTTGATCCTGAGCAGCTTGAATTCTCTGCTTGATTAGGATAATCTTTTTCGTTGTTTCTTGGATCAATTCCGGACCGGTCAGTTGAGCTTCTCCAACTTTGGCCCAGCACACAGGTGATCGACATTTTTGGCCATAAAGTGCCTCATAAGGTGCGGCCTTTATGCTAGCGTGATAACTGTTGTTATATGAAAATTCGGCTAATGGAAAATGCTTAACCCAGCCCTTTCCAAAATCGATCACTCAAGCATGGAGCATGTCCTCGAGAGTTGGAATAGTCCTCTCGCTCTGGCCGTCGGTTTCCGGATGATACGCGGTGCTCATACTCAGATCTGTACCCAAAGCTTTCTGAAATGATCTCTAGAAGTTTGATGTGAACCTCCCATCACGATCACAAATGATTGAAACAGGTATTCCGTGTCTTGCCACTATCCTGTTCAGGTACAACCTTGCCAACTTGTCCAATGGATCATTCTACCTTATTGGTAAGAAGTGAGCAGATTTTGTAAGTCGATCCATAATCACCCAGATGGTGTCAAAACCTTATGACGACTTAGGAAGCTTGGTGATAAAATCCATCATGATATTATCCCACTTCCACTCGGGTATTGCTAGTTATACTAACAATCCTGATGGCCTCTGATGTTCAGCCTTGACCTTCGCACACGTCAAGCACTTGCTAACATAGGTGGCGATGTCAGCTTTCATATTGGGCCACCAATATAGCTTCTTTATGTCTTGATACATCTTTTCGGAACCGTGATGGATAGAATATTTTGACTTGTGGGATTCGTGCATAATCACAGATCTTAAGTTGCCATAGCAAGGCAACCAACTCCTGCTGTTTAAACATAAGGTTCCATCGGCGCGTGGTTCTAACTTTTCCTTGGGTGTATCCTTTCTGATCATACCACCTACATCTTATATCTCAAGATTCTCTGGTTTTAGGGCTTCGATCTGAGCTTTTAGTATTTGTTTGGGAAGGTCCAAGCCAATAGTCATAACTAAGGCTCGAACCCGCAATGGCTCAATCCGTTCCTTACGGCTTAATGCGTCGGCCACTACGTTTTCCTTCCCCGGGTGATAACGAATGTCACAATCGTAACCACTTAGCAATTCTATCCAATGGCGTTGCCTCATGTTAAGCTCCTTTTGGTCAAGAATGTGTTGTAGACTTTTATGGTCGGTGAACACGGTGCATTTAGTTCCATATAGATAATGTCTCCATATCTTTAGAGCAAACACAACCGATCCAAGTTCTAAATCATGGGTGGTGTAGTTCTTCTCATGAATTTTTAGTTGTCTAGAAGCATAGGCAATCACCTTCTCTCTCTACATCAACACAGCACCTAAACCCTTGTGTGAAGCATCACAATAGACCATAAAATCTTCGCTTCCTTCAGGTAAAGCCAGAATTGGCGCACTACACAACTTCTGCTTTATTAACTAAAAAGCGTTTTCTTCCTTTTCACCCCAATCAAATTTGATTCCTTTCTGAGTAAGCTTTGTCATTGATTTAGCAATCTTCGAAAATCCTTCAATGAACCTTCGATAGTAACCAGTAAGACCTAAAAATTAGCGGTCTCCCGGTCAGGTGTATTAGGACGATGCCCCATCTTTGATTGATTCTATCTTTGGCTGGATCCACTTGAAAATACTTTTTTTGCTATCAGTGAAGTGACGAGAAATTATTCTTCGGAATCACAAAATTCCATTTTGAAAAAATTGGTATACATACTTCTACCTTCTTAAGCAAATTCCATATTGCCTTAAGATGTTCTTCAGTGCTCTTTTCTCTGTCCTTTGACATAAATAAGTTATGTCATCGTGAAGACAAATACGAATATCATTATCCAAGTTGGGGCTTGACACTGGTTCATGAGGTCCATGAATTACAGCTTGTGCGTTTGTTGCAGGATGACATATCCTAAAAATCGTATGAACAATACCGAGTTTGTAATGCCGTCTTTGGAATGTCTTGCTCTCGTACTATAAGCTGGTGATAACCCGATCTTAAGTCTATCTTGGAGTAAATGCTGGATCCTTGGAGTTGATCGAATAAATCGTCGATCCTAGGGAGTGGATAACGATTCTTCACTGTTAGCTTATTTAACTCCCGGTAGTCAATGCATATCTTGAATGACCCATCGTTCTTTTTGACGAACAAGACCGGGGCCTCCCATGTGAGGTACTAGGTCTTATGTATGCTTTTATCGGAAAGTCTTGTAGTTGTTCCGTTATTTCCTTCTTTTCGGACGGTGCCCAATCGATACACAAGTGCTCCGAGCTAAGGGTGCGGCTCCTGAATTTAAAGTCGATTCTGGAATTCCACTGGTCTAGCTGGAGGAAGACCCGGCAAGTCCTCGGGAAACACTTCCGAAAAATCTCAAACGATTGGTACGTCCTTAAGTTGCTTTCCTTCCGACTTGTCCTCCTCCTTCTTGGCGGATATTTATGCCAAAAAGATCTGACATCCTTTCGCCATGTACTCTTGAGCCTTTGAACATGAGATAATGGTCAACCGAGATTCTCTACCGTTGTTACTTTCGTTACCACGAAAAATTAAGGTTTTCATTCCCATAGGGATTTCGAAACAAAGTTTCTCATCAACTCGATCACGACGTGACCTTCTTAACCATATCCATGTCGATAATAGTCAGAAAATACCTAGTTCTAACGGCAGTTGAATCTATGTTGAATGGATGTTTAAGAAACTTAATGTGAACCCCGCATAATAGTGTTACACAACTCTTTTTTCCCGTCAGCTAATTCGACGTCATAACTATTTTCTAATGGTGTTGGGGGCGTGTCAAATCAGGGAACTAAAGCAGAAGATATAAGCTACTACTGACCACCAGTGCTCAAATAGGATTGATGCTTAGCGGTTGTTTAAGAGGAACGTTAACAGTGATGACATTTGTGTTAGGGTCCCACTCGATGCATTCCACTTCTTCTCTGCTATTCCCAACTAACATACACAAGCCTTGTGCACTCACCATTTAGCAATCCTTATTCTTCAACTTTGGACAATCTATTCTTGAATTATCATGAGCTCACATTTCAACAACAAAACCATTCCCTTTGGGATTTGCCCATTCCCCTTTCTGAGAATTAAGCATCGTCTTTGTGTTGCCAGAAACTCCTTCGTCGCGGGCAAATTGCCCTACCTTGTACATTTGTGGCATTTTTTGAGGTATTACGGGCCATTGTGATGATTGGCATTGGTGCACTTGGGCAAAGATCCACCGTATGGCTTCTTTTCGCCCGACCCCATATTGTAGACCTTGGCGACATTCTGTCTCTTGAAGGGTTGTTGTTGATGGCCATGGTTGTTTCTGGATGCATCATCAGCCTTCCTTTTGTTGTCAGTCTGCCTTTCCGCGTAGGTGCGGAGTTTCTGATCCATCAAGTCGTTGGCCAACTCAATAGTCTCATCCAACGTCTTGGGTCTGGCAGACTTGACATTTCCATAAATGTTATCAGGAAGTCCACTGATGTACTTGTCAACCTTCTCAGTTTCATTAGCAACAAACTTGGTACATATCAGGGTTAGCTCTTAGAATAGTTCAGTTAGGTTGGGAACCCTTCGTTCCCTTTGACCTTTAGGTTCCACAACTCGATCTCTAGTTTCTTGATTTCACCCTACGGATAATACTTATCCGTCATCTTCTTCTTGAGTACTTCCCAAGTCATCGAATATGCATCAGGACCTAAGGTTCTTATCTGACCATTCCACCAAGTCAAAGCAGCACCTAACAGAGTGCAGGTGGCAAACTTAACCTGATTTTCAATAGCACAACCACTGATATTGAAGACTGACTCCATCTTTTCAATCCACCTGGTTAAACCGACTACGCCTTCAGTCCCTTTGAAGTTCAAAGGTTGACATTTCATGAAGTCAGCGTAGAAGCAAGGATGCACAGTTTGCACATCCCTTTGGTTATTCCCGTGCGAACTGTGGCTTCCATCTCTATTGGTGGAGTTTCGCAGAAGAGCTTGATCAATCATAGCTTGAACAGATTCTGGAGTCATGTTGTTTGGGTTGGTGTTGTTAGGAGGGGTATTCGGTCCTCGTCTTGTCACAGGTGCCATGATTTGTCTAAATCACAAGAGACAAAACGTGAGGTCATAATCATGACGAGATATACAATAATTTACAGATGAGACAACAACACAAGAGAGGTATATAGTACAACATAACACATCTATTTCATTCATAACTTGGAAAATTTTACATGAAATAGTTTTTGGTACACAAAATACAATACAAAGATCTAAGGCTATGCTAGCAGGTGTGAACCCATAATACTATAACATTGATGAACAAACTGCCAACAAAGTAAAATGACATAAACTACTAGATGTGACTATCCGCATCTCTAGAAGCATACTGGTGATCTAGAACTCTAACATCTGGCTCTGGTTGTTAGCTTCTTCTCTGCTGCATCTCGCAGTGCTATCAAAACTCGGCCTGCCTGTACCTATCTCTGCATCAATGTCTTCTTCATTACACGGTGAATACTCTACCATCTGTGCTGATGCTACAGTCAGTCTCTGAAGCTCTGCCATCTTAGCCTGCTGCATCTGGAAGCGAGTCTCATGTACCTGGTGCTGTGTCTGAATAAGGGTACTCTACAGCTGTAGCTGTGTCTGATGTGCATGGAGCTGAGACTCGTGTGCATATACCTGCTCACGGTGGGTCTGAAGCTCTAAATAGACCGCTTGACTCAATCCTATCGCATGAGCCCAAGCCTCTCAGGAAGATTAGGCCTCCTCCTCCACAATCAGTATGGTCTCCTGATAAGCTATCCTATCCTCCATAAGCAAGTCGACCTGCTGCGAGTCCATAGTGACTCGCTGTGATATGCAAGTCCTACTATCCTGAGCATCCTCTAATAGAGCATATAAGTCATGCGTATCATGCTTATGGAGCTCAGCAAGCTCTGTAACCCTAGTATTGACCTCTCCCACGGTTATAGGTGCTATCTCAGGAACTGACTCTGCCGGATCCACCCAAGTATTCCTAATACCATACCCAACCTCTCTAATCCCTCGTCGTCTCTCTTCAACATCTAAGGTGCTGACAAACCCATAGTCTACCCCTCAACCTCTGGTAGGTCTAGCAGTAGAACTCTCCCCGACCTCATACCTGAAGCCTAGAGTGGACAAACACAACCTCTTGCGAGGTGGCCGCTTGGACTCAGGAATATCATCCCTACGGTTAACAGGTGGTGGTGTGTATAGAGATGGTGGTAGTGGTGGTAGTGGAGGTGATGGTAATGCGACAATAACCGCATCAACAAGGGCCTGAGTGGAGGCTATCCTGAGTGTCTGGATTTAGGTTGGACACCCCCAAATATGGGGTCTGAAGCGGGGGTGAATATTAAATATCCGAGGGAGTTCTTCATAGATCAATAGCACAGATCTGAAAAAGATCACTAAACGTGTCGTTTTATAAAAGAATAGATTAGTTTAATAAAATACTTGTTCATTACATAAGCTCATGGCTTCAAATTGTTCGACAATATAAGTAAAGATTTCGGTTTATAACAAATGTTCCCAAAATGTAATACGCCCCAAATCTTTAGTATTGACTCTCCAAAGAGTGACCCCAAATGTATCTTGGCACCTCGTGCCTTATTGACCTGAGAAAAATCATGCTTTAATTAATGTCCAATTAAAGTTGGTGAATTCATTGGTTATGCTAAATCAATTGAAGGACCGCAGATTTCCAAGGGTTTGAATAAGCAACATATGCAAACATAATAAAAAGTCAACTATCGTTTTCTAAGCTCATGACACTGAAGCTCGACATGTATGAATGCAATAGATTGCCAATAATGCCCATAAATGATGTTCTCACCCGCAACATCCCAAATTCGACATGGTATACGTTTGTTGTTTGGCAAACCAGCACAGTGAACGCTACTCACCCAAACGGGGATGTCAATCCCAAATAGATATATTTATAAGATTCGCGCTCACATTATAGTAATTGACAGTTTCATGTAGGGATCAGTGGTTTCGCTACTTAGGCAAACATGTAATCAATTGTATAAAATGTACATTGCGTCCAATTTGTAAAACCAAAGAATGTTCTCACCCCAGAGATGTAAGATCATCTAAATAATTGTAAAAATGGGCTATTACTCACCTGACGTTGAGATAGTCCTCTGTGAATGTAATATATCCCAAGTTATGGCAATGACATCACACCGTCAAATTCATAAGTAATACGGCCAGTCTTAGTCTACAAAGTTTAGGCTAACGACTTAATGCATAAACTACAATAAATTGCTAGTTTATATTAACTGTTATCACTTGTGTGGTGGTGCTTATTTTTATTGTATTTGTCCTTACTTGATAGCTCTTGAGAAGGTATACGATTTCACACGTTCAAGTATATGTATAAACGCTATTAATAAATATACACATTTATTAAGTCGTGTTTTAAATTCGTATAATATCCGATAAATATTATAACTCGTCCGATATGCTAAGTGGTTATTAAAATCACATTTGTTCATGAAATACCCTTAGGTTTTCTATATTTACAAAAATAGTCCCTATGTTTATGAAAATATAATATTTACACTTTAAACCCCTAGGTTTCCATATTTGCACTTTTAGTCCTTCAACTTTGCAACAATTACACTTTAGGTCCTTATGTTCTCAAAACAGCCCTTTAAGTTTCAGAATTGACAGAAACAGCCCCTGGACTTTATAAAACAGTTTTGGCAGTTTTAACCCACGAGTTTACAAATTTTCACTTTTAATCCCTTAACTTGTAAAAGTCGTATTTTAAGCCCAATTAAGTTCTAACAAGTGGCAAGGGGTTTTATTATATTCCAATAAGCCATATAAGCTGGGTCAGCTTATAAATAAGCTCGGATGAGCTTATTTTGGCTTATTGGGCTTATTGGACTCGTTAGAGTCCATTAAGCAAATAAATGGTCCAATTAAGATTTTAAAAATACATAAGCTCTCATTTGGCTTATATAAGCTTATATGAAATTGTTTGGCTAAAAAATAAGCTCGGATGAGCTTATTTGAGCTTATTTGTGCTTGTTGGGCTCGTTAGCCCAATAACTCTAGTCCGAATGTTTTTAAAAGTCCATTAGGGTTTCAATACATGATCCAACTTATTTTCTAGTTTCATTAGGCAGTCAAGATTATAATTAAGCCATTTTTATTGTATGGCTTATTCAATAAGCTAATAAGCCTCGTTAATGGGGCTTTGGGTCCATTAAGAGCTCGATAAGGGTTATACATATTCAAACTAGTTCGACTGAGGTCCATTAGTTTTGCTAGGTTTAGAATAAGCTTATAAATTGACATCAGCTTACAATAAATTGTGCTATGCTTATTCGTGGCTTATGGACTCTCGTTTTGGTTACGGTAATGGGCTGCCAAGCCCATTAAGGGTCCAAGTAGGTTTCTTTGATTATATTAGGGGTCAGTATAAGCCCAATAAGCATATTAGGCTCTTTAATAAGCACAAAGAGCTTATTAATAATCTGTGGGCTCATAGTCACGGCCTGTTGGGCCTAATAGGCCCATTAAGGGTCCGTTTAGTTTATTAAGAATTTTATAAGGTTTCTTTAGGGTTTGAATAAGCCTTATGCCCTCGTTAAGACCTTCAATCGAATTAAGCTAAGCCATAATCCATGTTGTTCCCTTTTGGTGGGGCTTCGGCCTATACAGTGGACGTATGTGTCCATTGTGCGTGCTTATGGTTCGTGTATATGGTGATAAATCATAAGCCGAATGCTTTTAGCTTATTTGATCTACCTATGGTTCGGGTTTAACACATGCAAGCATTTCATAAGGTAGTACACTCCTTCCCAAGCCTTGCCATTAAGACTTCACGTAAAGTTTACGTTTTGTTTTCGTGCAATTCGTTTTTAAAGAAGACATATAAGCCCTAGCCTTGTTAAGTCAAATTTTCATATAGGTTGACATCTTTTTAGCACCACACAACGATAATATACATATGTACACACAAATAGCCTGCATGCTTTGCATTTAGCATACACGTGCTCACGTTGGTTTGTTATTGATAAGTGTAAAATACACATATCCGTTAACACCAAAAATGACCCTAAATGACCCAAAACAGACTAAAAATGTCAAAGATATGCTTGTTTTTGTGTTTTGTGTGTGCAGGTACGGATAAGACAAAAATCACAAGAAAACCGTCAAAAAACGGGCAAACACGGATACGAGAACGGAAGAGCGTGCAAGAGCCGGAAGCCAAAGTCAAAAAGTTAACCCTCAGTCAACAAAAGTCAAACACTAAAGGACAAAAATTCCAAAAGTTTCAAATTCAGTCCCTTAAGTTTCAACAATTACACAAATAGTCCTTGAGAACTAAATGGGCCTATTTTCCTTAACCCTTTACCCGGAAACAATAAAACCAAAGCCCTAGCCCAAAAGCCCAATACCTAGGCCCATATCCCTTTTTATAAAACTCCAGGGACTGATTATGTCATTTTCAAACCTTTACACCCTTTGATTTAAATTGCAAAATACTAAGACAAGGTCAAATTGCCTAAATAAGCTCAAACTTCCACCACTCTTTTCACTTAGTTATAAAAAAAGGGCCCGAAAGGTTAGTTTCCACTATTCACCCGTCTCTACCATTTTACCCACAGATCAAAACAAAGGGAAGCTTAAATTAAGAGGGTCAAAGGACATTCATGAAATCATTTACACAATGGCAGAGTTAAATCGTCACAAACCTCTCTTATTGGTTAAAACCCACAAGGGGAATGCCACGTTGGACATGAGAAAACACACAAGGAGTGGATTTTTATACTCGGGCTACTCTCAAAAGAAGCACAGGGGTCACATCACGGATTGCCACGTTGGCAATCCGTGTGTGCACAAATATGATCCAACGAACATAATTAGAGATCCAATCATTGAAGGAATTCAAGGGGTGAGATTAGAAGGAGCGTGGGAAGAAAGCAAGAGGCTAGAACCTTCAACAGCTGGCTATAAATAGCACACCTCACATACACACAAGGCACCTTTTAATTTTTTAGTTTTTAGCTTTAAGAATTTTTTTAGCTTAAATTAGCTTTAGTTTTAGCTTGAGTAAATTTCATTTTCCGTTTCCTTTTTCAAGCATTGTACTCAAATTCAGTTAATGTAATCAAAAGTTAGTTAATGAAAAGTTTCTTTCTCTTTAAGCTAAATTTGTCATAAGCTCTTATACTCATGCTACTGTTACTCATAAGCTCATTTAGCTTAGTCTAGCTTCTTACTATTCTAATGCTTGTGATTGAGCTTGTTTAATCAAGTCCCTAAATCATACTTAAACTAGAAATCAACAAAACCTAAATACCTTTGCTTATTGATTTAAGAGCTTATGGAAGGGGAGCTTACAATGGAAGAGCTCCCAATGACTTTACTGGCTTATCTTAGGATAAGCCAGAGCTGTTGATAAGCTCATTTGAGCCCTTTAGCTTCTGTTTAGCTGAAGCCTCTAGTAAGTCCTCATTTAATTTCATTTGTTCTTCAATTTATAGCTTAATAATTGCTTATTAGTGTAGATCTGCTTATTTGCTTAATCTAGTTGCTTATTAGTTATCTCTTTGTGCTTATTAGTTATAAATTTTCATCTGTTTTTAGTTTAGGTAGCTTAACTCTTAAATTTTTATTACTGTCTTAAGAATCACTAAAAAGCCAAAAATAATTAGTTTAGTCTTTAAAACTTTGATTCTAGCTTAATTAGTTGTTGATTTATGTTTGTTAAGCTTGTTATAAGCTAATTAATATCTGGTAATAAGGTCTTGTTAATTGGATTTTAATTTCATAAGCCCAAATGAAATCTGTCTAAGTATAAAGGAGTGTTTGGTTTAGTGTGTTTTGACTTTAAATAGTCAAAGTAACTTGGAAATTTCTCTTTGGTCAGCTTTATTTGCATATTCGATTAAGTTTTAAAAAGATTTGCTAAGTTAGTTTAAGCTTAAAATCACTTTGTGGCTATTTGTATCTGTCTCAGCACCAGGGGACCTTTTTCACTTTTCTTTGTTTGCTAAAATCTTAATTCAAGCTTCTTAAGCTTGGACAGTGGTTGCATTGTGTTCAAAAGCACTCAAATAGAGTGTGTAATGTAGGAGAAACCATTTTGGACACCTGCATATTAGTTTTGTGCCTTGTCATTTGCATCAGCAATACTAACAACAGTTAGTATTGCTGTCTTTTCCAAAAGCTTTTAAGCAAGTTTAATTAGCTTTTAGTTTAAAATTCAGTAGCACTAGGTTAATTATAGACTTAACTCTTAGATTAAAACTTGTTTTCTAATTTTTAGCTCATTCTCTTAGGTACATTTGCTGTCAAAAGTTCATAAAAGCCTCAAAAAGTCAAAAACAGTAGTAAGAGAATTTTAGATTATAAATTTAGATTTTCAGCTTGTAAGGCTCAATTTTATGGTTGATAATGAAAGCTTATTAGTGGTAGAGTAAGTGACCAAAAGCTAAGCTTCTGTCATAGCTTAATGAGCTTAATAGCTTGATTTGATTTTGAGTTTTTAGGTGTTCATGCCTGAGATAGCCTTTAGATCTTCAATTTCAGCTAGCTTTTATTGTTTAATGTTCAATTAGCTTTTCAATTCTAGTTAGTAGGCATCATAAGCTACCTAGAATAGTTTTTAGTTTTAAAATTTGGCTTATTTTGAAGTTGGTGCAAGCCTTTAAGTATAAAAAAGCAATGTGAGCTTAAAAGCTCACTTACTGAACGACTTATTTTCACAAGCTCTTTTAGTGCTTACCCCCACCCCCCCCCCAATACCCACCACCCAATATTAGTTTTCAGCTTATACTCCTTCATTAAAGTTGTTCAAAAAAGTGAGTTTTATAAGTTCCAGCTTTTGGTTTTGAAAAATAAAAAAAAGTGCAAAAAAAGGTGTTGCCAACCTCGAACCCACGACCTCTCCCTCGCATACCCTAAGTGTTAACCAGTGTGCTTCAATAGCTCATCCGGTTAACACTCCTTTCATTAAATTAAATAACCCTTCTTTGGGCTTAAGCCCATAATATAAGTCGTAGCATATAAACTCAATTACCCAGCTTATTAGATAAGCTAGGTAAGTTTAATAATTTTTCTACTAAACCTTGTTTCATTTTAGTCTTTTCCTGAATTTTTCACATTTTTCCCTTTATTTTATTAATTTCTAGGATTTTTCGTAGATTTAAAATTTAGAAAATCAATAAAAAAAATACAAAAATAACTTTTAAAAATACTAAAAAATAGTTTTTAGCATTAGGTTAAATACTTTTAGGTTTACATTCAGAAAAATCATTTTCAACACTTTTAGATTTTAATTTTCATTTTTGAGCTTTTATTTTTAATTTTAAAAATAGGATTTTAATTTTAAGAATAGTAAAAAATAGTTTTCTGAGTTTTTATGTTATTTGAGACTTTTCTAAGTTTAAAAATCATTTTTCTTAATTTTTAGGACCTAATCTGCTATTTTTTAGGATTTAATAAGATTAAAATAGTTTTTAATTCATAATAAATTCAAAAATTAATAAAAAAATATATTTCTTTTTCCTAAAATTTTCTTTTGTCTTATTTTAGGTTTAGAAATTTAGTTTACAATTTTTAGGGTTTAATTTCGTCTTATTTACTTAGACGTCGCGTTTTATTCGTTCAGGTTAATTGTTTAAGAGCTTAATTGCTTTTGTTTGCTCATTTATTTTGTTGCTTTTATTTATTAGTTATAGATAATCAAAAATATATTTTCTCTCATTCAAATCATAATTCAAACTAAGGCGTGGTTTTAATTTCACAAGTCGTTGGGGAAACGACCCGGGAAAGCATACTTCCCGGTAAATATACGTATATTATTATATATTATATATATATATATATCTTTTAGAGTGAGCTTTTCTTAAGGGGGACTTTAGGAAAGTTCTTAATTGCTCTTTTGGAATATTATATATTTTATATTATTTTATTGTATAGAAATACTATATCAATTTTTGGCGCCACTGCCGGGGACTTGTGTTAAAGATTCCGTCGTTTACGTTTGTTGATTTTGGTTTGAAGATCCTTTCGTCCTCGAAAGTTTCATTTTTGTTAAAAAATTCAAAATTTCAAAAAAAATATATATAAAAAGTAAAAAAATATTTTCTTTTTCTTTTTAGTATAGTTATCATATAAAAAAAATCAAATCAAAAATATAAAAAAATTCTTTTAAAACAATATTTAAAAAAAAATTAAAAATACAACAAAGTGGTAAAGAACCCAACATATAATACCTCTCAATCGAGGTATTCATCAATTTCATTTTCCAAGTTGAACTTGTTAATAAGTTCCCAAATCAAAACAAGATCTCAAAAACTTGTCTTTTTGTGTTCATTTACGAGGTACGACTCATCTTAAGAAGCAATTTTTAAGAGTTACCGTGAAGTAATTCGATTATTTGGTTTTAAGTTGTCTTCCGTGTATCCGTTTAAAATAGATTGTTAAAAAAAATTTAAAAATCCAAAAAAAATTAGTGTAATTTTTGTTTTGTTTTCTTTTCTCTATTTTTAGTGCATGCGCAAAATAGTTTCTCAAGCTAGTAATCGAAAATCAGTAGACTAACAAAAAAAATAAGCCAGTTATTTGAGGAAACCCGAGATTCCAAATGGCTGACATTTCGTACTATGGCTCAAATGCTACAAGAAAACTCCCATAGGGGATATGTAAGATTGCAATTGTTGTTCACACTATTAATGCAAAAACAATTTTGAACCTTAAACAACTTGATTAATCTTGTTTCTTAATAGTAATCATTTCGGGTAGACAAGGACCCTCATAATCATCTTCGATTTTTCAACAAAGTCACTTCTACGTTTAGACATCCGGAAGTTCCAAATACAACGATTAAGCTTTTGCTTTTTCCTTTCTCTCTCGAAGGTGAAGCCCAGACTTGGCTAGATAAAGAACCACCTCGACCGATTTCTAACGTGGAGTTGAATTTGTTCGAAATTTAATAAACCAATTTCTTTCCACTTCGAAACAACTTACCACCTTCGATTATGAAATCACTACTTTCTACCAAAAACCGAATGAAACTTTCAACGAAGCATGGGAACGTTTCAAAGGACTTCTTCGTCAATCTCCTCATTATGGTTTTTCGGAATTACATCAACTTGACACGTTCTACAATTCTTTGAATACCAATGATCAAGATGCTTTAGATTCCGCCGCGGGTGGCAATTTTTTAGATAAGATGACCTAGCGATGTTTAGCCATACTTGAGAGTAAATCACAAGTTAGTTATTCAAGAAGGTTCTGCAATTCAAACCAAGAGTGAGTACGTATTGCTCCTCATTTCTTACTTCTACAACTTCAATTCTTTTGAATTTCAACAACTCGCGCTTCTCTTGAAGATAAAAAATGGATATTCGAATGAGCCGATTAGAAAAGATGATTAGTGAAAAGAATGTTACAACTCCTGCTACCGTCAAAGCAGTCGAGGAAGTTTGTGTTACATGTGGTTCAAACCATAATTTCAACCATTGTCCGTTAACAAGGAATGAATTTCCCGTTTTTCATGATAACATTCATCAATTCCAACAAACCGCCGCCGTTGGCAACTTTGTTCAAAGGAATCCTCCTAATTTGGCAAATCAAATGAGACCACCGGTTTTAAATCAACCCAAATGTTCAAAACAACCAAGGAAACCAAAGCCGATATCAAGGAAACAATTTCAATTCGAATCAAAACCGTGGAGGCAATTTCAACCAAGGACAAGTTTACCAACCTCCAACAATTCAAACCCCAGCTTATCAAGCTCCTATTCCCCAAATTCAAGGTGTTTCAAAAACGGATTTTGATAACTACTGGAACTCTAGCATCTGGTGCTGGCTGTCTAGCTCTCCTCTGCTGCTCTCGCAGTGCTAACAACTCGGCATGCATGTCACCCATCTCTCGCCTCATGTCTCTCATCACACGGAGAGTCTCTACTATCTGTGCTTGCCGCCTATGATCAGTCTCTCAAAGCTCTGCCATCTCAGCCTGCTGCATCTAAGAGCGAGTCTCATGTACCTGGTGCTGTGTCTGAATAAGAGTACCCTACAGCTGTAGCTGTGTCTGATGTGTAACATCCGAGAATTTTCAAAATTTTAAAGGAGATATAAGTTATTCCTAGGTTGAATTATAAACAACGAGTAGCTAAATCACGTTTTCATTATTCGGACTCTAAATCAATTTGATGTAAAACGACATTCCTGACAACTTTTCAGTTTTACCCGAGACCCGAAAACAGTCAGAAGGTGACTGAAATGCCCTCGCAAGATTTTAGAATCAAGAACGAGTACCGGCACAAAAATAATTAAATTACATTTAATTATCACGTTTTATTAAATAAGAATATTTAATAAATTATTTAACATTTTATTCAGTGACGTTTGTTGAAGACGCAAATATTCGAGGTAACAGTATCATTTAAGGAGCATGTTTATCAGAAATATAAAGAATAAATAAAAAACTTTTTAAAATAAATTTTATATGAACTATAAGGAAAATTAGTCGAGTGAATACTCATTTTTATCAGAAAAATGATTTAGAAAACAATGGCGAAAGTTTCGTGCGATGAATCATCCATTAAGTGGCCTAAACGAGCCCCGAACCAGTATTTTATAAAAGTTTCTCGACAAGTTACACTTTTAGTCCCTCGAGTATTAAACACTTACCATTTCATTTTATAAGTTTTATATATAAATAAAAGATTTTTTAAAAAAAACAACTCCCCCACCCCCCCCCCTTTATCATTTCATAACAAAAAAAAACACACCTAGTCTCTCTCTCCCCCAAAGTATCCGGCCAGCCACCACCATCGCCGGATCCGGCCACCACCGTCGACTTTTCCGGCCGAACCCAAAATTGATCCTCACCACCCGATCTATCCAACCCACTAGGTCACTCTCTCTCACGCGCCGTTTTCTCCCTCTCTCTCTCTCCGGCAGCCGAGCCACCACCATGCCATCATCACCACCGTAGGTGCGTGTGGTTTCGGCTTAGCACCAAGAGGGTGCAGTTGGTTATTAAAACACCACCAGGGTGTTTGTTTCGGTGGTAAAAAACCACCACGACGGTGGTGGCTGTTTCGGCAAATAAACAACAACAAATGGGTGCGTTGGGTTGTCGGGTCAGCCCACAAATAGGGTGCGTTTGATTTTGCTAAGCACCAAGGGGTGCGTGTGGTTTGTTTCGGTGGATAAACACCACCACAAGGGGTGGTTTGTTCGGTGACAGCCACCGCACCACAAGGGTGCGGCTGGTTGTGTCTCAGCCACGCACATGGGTGCGTTCGGTTTTGTTGTTAACGCCAACAAGGGTGCGTTCGGTGGTATAGCAGCAGGGGTGCTCGTGTTATGGTTTAACCGAAACACCACTAAGGGGTGTTCGTTTCTGTGGCAGCCGGCACCGAGGGTGCGTTGGTCCGGTAAAGCCACCAACGACCACAAGGGTGCGTGGGTGTTCGGGTCAAACCACAGCGGTGCGTTTGTTTGTTGTTTCACAGATTAAGGGTGTCATTGGTTAGTGTATAACAAGAAAAGGGGGGGTGAATTTTGGCTTAATACCATGATAGGGTGTTTGTTTATGGGTTTTGGCAGCGAGTAGGGTGCGTTTGGATTTGTTATATTCGAATAAGAGGGCGTTTAGTTGGGGCAACCTAGGGTACGTTTGGCTGTGACAGCGGCTAAGGGGTGTTGTTTTGATAAAACAGGTTAAGGGCGTTTGGTTTATTAGTTAAGGGGTGTTTGGCTGTGACAGCCAACAAAGGGTGCGTTTGGTATAGTGACAGCGGCTAGGGGTGTTTGGTTTTGGTTATAACATTGAATACGTGCGTTGGCAATAAGAAAGACAACATAAGGGTATGTTTGGTTTAGAGAGAGAGAAAACAAAGGACGCTTGGTTAGCGAAACAACGAAGGGTTCAGTTTAGTTTATATAGTCAAGAGTCAACAAATAGAAACTATATAACGTAAGGGTTAAATAAAAAACCGTATATTATAATTGTGTGGTTTAAATTGGTTAAAATAAATATTTAATGTTTATTATTTTTGTAAGATTTAGATATAATAAAATATATAAATATATTATATCTAAAAACGCGAGTGTTTGAAATATTAACACGTTAATAATTACAACATATATTGAATATGGAAAACGTCGAGTTTTGCGAAAATGGAAAGCGTTATATAAACGGAGAAATGTCATGACGAAATTTATATAATTTTCATATTTTCATTCACGAACACTGCTAATCTATCTACTAAACCGGATAAAGGAACTAAGTTATAGTTTAAAGATATAGCTAAAATAAACGTGTAAAATAACTAACACGAATCAAACTAACCTTTTACAATGAGACGAACTGTTTTAGACGCGACCCGTCGAAGAAACAAAATATATTTTATAAAATATTATTTATATTTTATAATGATTATAAACTGTTACAAGCATCGGTTGTTTAATTCATAACGTTAAGACATGTGTCTACCATTATTCAAAGTCTTTTTATTAATTAAATTGGTTGTCAACTAATTGGTTTAATTAATTATTCACACTTATTATATAATACCTGCAAGGTATTATATACTTTTTATAATCTTTGTTATTGAAGTGTCCATTGATATATAATTCACTTAGGGAATTTAATAAGGGTTATTTTTTTCATAAGTAATATATAAAGAATATATATTACACACTTTGCGTATATTTTCAATTTATTTATTTAACCAACCACCAAACCATACAACGTTAAATCTAAATCTTCATCAACGTGTCGCGTTGATGTGACTATTCATCGGGGAACCCAAATATATTATCCTAGGCTAGTGGATCTTAGCCGTTAAGATTAGTTGCAACTTCTTGATCGAGCCGCTTCGTCTTCCGTTCGTGTTGTGCATATTAGATGCCTATCTGTCGATCGTTCTTCATCATCAATGTGAGTTCATAACCTCGCTTTTCAATCTTTTGAATGTTTATAAACCCGCGAGGGGGAATACATGTTTGTCTACAAACTCTTTACTTACTTGGTATATTATAAAATGTGATATGTTTTTTAAAGAATTAGAGTTTCATAGCCTCACTTTACTCGTTATGGATAATGTTTATATATTTTGGAGTGAAACAAGCATTGTTTTATAAATGGACAAAAGTGGATCAATTTTATATAATGATTACCGTTGCCTAAGTAGCGATAACCACAAGTGATCCCCTTTACGATGAACTGTCAATTGCATATATGTAGTTGTGAAATTACATAGTGAGGCGCGAATGTTATGAATAGATCTATTTGGGAAATGACCTCCCCGTTCGGGTGACAGCTACACAGGGAACGGAACGCTTATAGCATGTCGAATTTGAGGGATGGTTTTCGGGTTAAGACATCTAACGTGCAGAAATTGCAATAATAATTATTGCAAGAAAGATTGTCGAGCTTCAGTGTCATGAGCTTAGGAAACGTAATCAGGGTCTCGTGATGTTTTCATTGTTGTTTTTATATCACGGGAAGTTATATGTTGGTGATTAGTTGTAGTTTGCGCTTTTCACGGGGATAAATCTTGTGGCCTATTGTTATACGTTTTTGACGACTATTTGGTGGATTTTAAATGGTCTGGAATGTTTTGGCAACTGTTGATTTAGAGAAATCATATATATATGTGAAAGGACCATTTAAGGAATTAAATGGTCATATATACTTGTTGGAACCTTTGGGTTATTATTCATATCTAAATTGACTATGAACTCACCAACTATATGTGACGTTTTTAAACATGGTTTTTTCATAGGTGAATTAGATGCTTGGAACTATCTGAATGGTGGCATTGGAGTCTAAATTGACAAGATTTCATAATTGGATTCTACGAATTATCAAGATCTCGTTGTGGTCGCTTTCAAGCTTTTCATTATGATGCAATTATGGACAACTATTATTTTGATTCGGAAAATCAACGAGATTGGTTTTACAAACGACCATTTTGAGAGGTTGTTCTCATGTATATATCACTGATGAAATATGAAGTACCACCCCAAGTGGTGATTCCGCTGTCGATGGTGATAATTATTGTGGGTGTTACATGAAGTGTCATGGATAATGTGGGACTCGTGTGCATATACCTGCTCACGGTGGGTCTGAAGCTTATAATGGACCGCCTGACTCAATCCTATCGCATGAGCCCAAGCCTCTCGGGAAGCATAGGCCTCCTCCTCTACAATTAGTACTGTCTCCTGATGAGCTATCCTATCCTCCATAAGCAAGTTGACCCGCTGCGAGTCCATAGTGACTCGCTGTGATATGCGAGTCCTACTATCTTGAGAATCCTCTAGTAGAGCATATAAGTCCTGCGTATCATGCTCATAGAGCTCAACAAGCTTTGTAACCCTAGTATTGACCTCTCTTATAGTCATAGGTGCTATCTCAGGAACTGCCTCTGCCGGATCCACCCAAGTATCCCTAATACCATACCTAACCTCTCTAATCCCTCTTCGTCTCTCTTCAGCATCTAAGGTGCTGAGAAACCCATAGTCTACCCCTCGACCTCCGGTAGGTCTAGCAGTAGAACTCTCCCCGACCTCATACTCGGGGCCTAGAGCAAACAAACACGACCTCTTGCGAGGTGGTCGCTCAGACTCGGGAATATCATCCCTACGGTCAACAGGTGGTGGTATGTATAGAGATGGTGGTAGAGGTGGTAGTGGAGGTGATGGTAATGCGGCAGTAACCGCATCAATAAGGGCCTAAGTGAAGGCTATCCTAAGTGTCTGGGTTTGGGTTGGACACCCAGATGATGGTAGAAATGGTGATGGCATAGGTGGTGGTGATGAATGTGTAGATGGAGCCGTGCACCTAGCAAGGCGCTCCCTTACAGAGGGTGGTGATAGTGAGATAGGTGGTGATGGTGGTGGAGTAGGCATGGCTAAAAGTCTCTCAACCTTTGCCTCTGGTGGAAGGGATATGGAAGCCTGAAGCCAGACAATAATCCTAGCTCCAGTGGTAGTAATGTCAGTAGAGGGTGGTGGTGTAACAGTCTCTGTTCCCTCAGGTGGGGAAACAAGCTCAACAGTAGGTACAACAACAGCGGAGTCGGCAGAAGCTAAGTGCTCCTCCTCCTCGTCCTCATCCTCCTCATCTTCATCCTCATCCTCATCATTGGCGTCATCCCCGTGTGAACTGCCGTCGTCATCATCTCTATCCTCTCCCCCGTCCATGGGATAGTCAACAGGACCATCCTCCATCTCATCACCCTCATACTCTTCTGGATCCTCTTCTGGATCCGACCCAACAACATATCCTGGTGACTCAGCAGTAGGTGAAACAACAGGAGGTAATGGCTGCTCCTCAGCCAAAAACACATGCTCATCCTCTAATGGTATATACTCAGGGTACATAGGCTCTGACACATAGTCAGGATCATGTGGCTATATGAACATACGCTCACGCTCATCCTCGTCCTGTGGTACTGGTGGTGTTTGTGGCTCCTCAGGGCCAGGTATGTAATCCGGTGATGGTGGGGCTACCGGCTGCATAGGGAGTCCATCATATCCGTATATGATGACTCGTGGAGAACCACCATCCGACAGCTCCTCGTCAGCTCCCCAAAATACCCTCCCTGGCTCAGAATCGGTGTAGACGGAAGTGTAGGTAACCGCAGATGATGCAGAATACATGACTGCTGTAAAATAAAAATAACTTATATAAGTATTAATTTTAAGACTCTTATAGTAATATACGTAATATAATTTATATACTCGTATATCAATCATGCAAGCACTTAGTAAACTACTAATGCCAAAACAGTGTATGTCAGGTAAGCACATATGCTAGATTGCAAACAAGTAATGTATGTGTGTCCCGTGCAAACCCCATTTGTGAATGCAGTATTTGAAAAAGGTTATAGTCCAGTGGTAAGTATTTAATTACACATACCATTTTCCATTAAAAACAGACTTAAATGACTAAAAACGTATCAAAAATACAATGTATTTGTATGTTTTGCATTTGAATTGTGCGGGAACGGATATTAAAAAAGAAAAGAACGACCACTAAACGTGTCGTTTTAAAAAGATACACTGATAACCAAAATACTTGTATCATTACATAATCTCAACTTCAAATTGTTCTGACAATTTAGTAAAATTTCGGTATATAACAAAGTTGTACCCAACAGTAATACGCCCCAAATCTTTAGTAATGACTCTCCAAAGAGTGACCCCCAATCGTTTTCTTTGGCACCTCGTTCCTTATTGACCTGAGAAAAACATGCTTAAAACGTCAACATAAAGTTGGTAAATTCATAGGTTTATGTAAATCAATTGAAGGACCACAAGATTTCCAAGTGTATGATTAAGCAACAGATGCAAACATCATAAAAAGTAATTATGTTTTCCTAAGCTCATGACACTGAAGCTCGACATGTATGAATGCAATAAATTGCCAACATTTGCCCGTGAATGATGTTTTAACCCGTAACATCCCAAATCCGACATGGTATACGTTTGTTGTCCGGCAAACCGGCACAGTGAGCGCTACTCACCCAAACGGGGATGTCAATCCCAAATAGATCTATTTATAACACTCGCGCTCATAATCTAGTAATTGACAGTTCATGATAATGGGCTCAGTGGGTTATCGCTACTTAGGCAAACACGTAATCATTGTATAAAATGTACACTTGCGTCCAATTTGTAAAACAAAGCACGTTCTCACCCCAAAGATGTAAATTATTTAAATAATTGAAAAGCATGGGGGCTAGACGTCACCTAAGTATGTAATCCTCTATGAATGATTAAATATAACTAATACTGGCAAAGGAATCACAACCGTCAAATACCAATTAAAATAAAGCCAATCTTAGTCTACAAGTTTAGGCCTACCGACTTAATGCATAAACTATAATTAATTGTGTAATTCATATATACTGTTTACACTTGTAGTGGTGTGAACATGTTTACTGTATTTGTTTTCCTTGTTTGCTCTAGGGAAGAGGTACGACTATATACTTTAAAGTATACACGGTTTTTAAGTATAAATATACATATTTATTATTCGCGTGACTTTAGTTATGTAAGTATCTGTATTTTACCATGACTAGTCCGACACCTTAAGTGCTTATTAAATTCACTTATGTTTACAAAATGCCCTTAGGTTTTCCATTTTTACAAAAAAACAGTCCTTATGTTTACAAAAATAGGTTATTTACATTTTAAACCCTTAAGTTTCCATGTTTACATCTTTAGCCCTTTAACTTTAAAAAAGTTACACTTTTGGTCCTTATACTTTCAAAACTGTCCTTTATGTTTCAGAAGTAACAAAACAGTCCTTTGACAGTTTTAACCCTTGAGTTTCCAAGTTTTACACTTCTAGTCCTTTAACTTCCAAACTTTACATTTTAAGTCCAAATAAGTTTTTGAAAAGTGGCAAAAGGTTTTATTAGACTCCAATAAGCCATTTAAGCTGTTTCAACTTGTAAATAAGCTCGGTGAGCTTATTTCGAGCTTATTGGGCTTTTTGGACCCGATAGGGTCCATTAAGCATTTTAAAGGCCCAAATAACTTTTCAAGATGATAAAAGCCTTTGATAAGCTCATATAAGCTGTGTGAAACTGTGGGACTTATAAATAAGCTCGGATGAGCTTATTTGAGTTTATTGGACCCGTGGCCTATTTAACCGAACCCGTATATATGTTTTTGGCCCATTTAAAGGTTGCCAACTAGCATAGCCTAGGTTTTTATCTTAAATTAAGTGTTGTAGACCTAGGTAAGTCGTTTTATCACATTGGCTTATCCCATAAGCCAATAAGCTACGGTAATGGGCTTTTAGGCCCATTAAAAGTTCGGCAAGGGTTTTGAGAATGTGGGCACATCCAACATAAGCCCATGAACACTTAGGGTCTTTAATAAGCTCATGAGTCCTATTCTAGCTTATAAATAAGCTGTTGGCCCGCATAAGCACTCGCTATTGGGCTGTTGGGCCCGTTAGTGGCTCGATAGGCCTAATAGTGTCGTGTTAAGGCTTTGTAACTTATCTCAACCCATTCCAAACAAACCCTAGTGTGTATGTCTATAGTGTACACCTCTTTATCGAGCAAAACAAGTTGTTAAGTAGGTGATGTGTATGTAGTTTCGTTCCCAAAAGGTGTTGCCAAGCCTCTCGGCCAAATCTTTACGTGTGTATGTCATCGTTTAAACGTTCAAGCTTGTTTACAAGATCTTGTTACGTGCCTTAAGGCCTTGGTTCACCACACAAGTCAATATATGCAATGTATATTAAGACGTGTACATGGGTTGTGCCGTGCTAGGCACGACCCATGTTAAATTTTGATTTCGCAAGCTAAACGTGCCTTATGACACATGAATAATATGTGAAACTTAAATATAAACATAGGCTAAGACACTTATGATGGTCCTAGCTTCTTGAGTGTGATGTCATGAAGTGTGTAGTAAACCCGATTAGTATTCCACAACCCTAGCTTAACCCAAATCTTCCTTGCTTTCCAACCCTTAAGTGTACAACTTTAGCTTATAGGTTATTATGTCACACCTTAGAACTCTTGTTCGTGTGTTGTGATGTCGTGTCTATGAGGGTGTTTGTTCTCGGTTGTGATGATACTCAAAATAAGGAAAGAAAACCAATGTGGTTTGTTTGAGAGAGTTTGTGTGTTTGTGAGTTTTCAAGAAGTTTTAAGTGTCAAATGTATATGGGTATATATAGGCTTATGAGCTAGTTAGTTTCTTAGTCCCTAACAAAGGCCAAACCGAGCCCTAAGTTGGTGGTTTTAAGGGTTCTAGTTATCAAGACATGGTTTTGTCTTAAACCACATAGTACATTTCTTAATTACATGATCAAGGTATAAGATTTACATGAGATTTGAAGATCTTTGGTTGTATATATGTTGTTTGTGGCCGCGGGTATCAAGAGGAAAAAGGAAGGATCCAATGAGGTTATTATCCTTTGTGTATTAGCTAAGTGGACATTTAGTACATGTTTTAATTATACTTAGGTTGTACATGTACTTAGTTTAGGGCTATAAGAGATTTTCTAGTTGTGTATATGCATGGGACGAGTAGGATTAGAGGGAAAAGGTAGGTTTTTGAAATCTTATTAAGATTATACAAGTACAAGGCTTAATTAAAGGGTATTGTACAATATTGTGTAAGTATCCAATGTTTGATGGTTTTTGTTTACCCTTATTCGGCCACAATGGCTTATTAACACAAGAATTTAATTATTTTTGTGTTTAAGGTTTAAAAGTGGGTATTGGTTTGAGTCTAGGTAAGTCTAGGTATTTCCGGGGTGTGTCTAAAGGTATTTTATCGCGAAACGTAAGCCTTTTACGTGACCAATAAAATAAAATACGCAAAGTTAGTAATTGTCTTCCTAATAATTACATAACACTTGCTTGACGTAAACCTTAATTTATTTGGTGGCCGTTTACGTTAAATGATTATTTCTAGTCTACGCGATTTAGCTTAAAAGTTAAATTAAAAGTAAACGCGTATTGGACTAAAATAAATAGTGAAGAATAATAGAGTCGTAAAATGACCTGAAATTGAGAAATGTTACAAAAATAGTTTATAAGACTGTGATAATTTAAGGAGTAGCTTACATAAATTAATAGGAAATTAAAGTGTAACCGACAGAATCGTCATGACACATAAATTGATAGAGAACTTAAAACATCCACACAATACAACAAAATTCAAAGGAAAGTACAAATGCAATCTCTTTATGGAATAAAGTCTAAGAAGGCTTCGACTTAAGTCTCACTATGCAAGGCAAGAAGGTCTCTCCTTAAGCATTAACATTATCTGCCACAAGGTTAGGGTCCCCATGAGATTTTCCTTCATTTCCGTTCTGATCATCATAATTCTGATTCTTCAACCTCGAGCACTCACTCTTGTAATGCCCTTACTTTCCACACTTATAGCAAGTAATTACAGTCCTCTGATTTGCACTAGGGGTCTCTAAGTTGTTGTAGCAATAGAGCTCCTACAAGTCCTAGTCATGTGACCAATTCTCTTGCAATTACTGCACTTAACAGTGCACGGCCCGGTATGGTGCAACTTGTACTTGTTGTACATGGGAAACTCCTAACATATCCTTTCTTATAATTTGGTCGAGCAGTATAAACTTTCACGGCCTTTTATCGTTTGTTTTGTTGTCCCGGATTGTCTTGGTAACCTCTTTCCCACTTCCTCTTGTTGTTAGCATTCTTTTCAATCTTGGCTCCCTGACGTATGGCTCGATTCATAGAGTCGCGAGCCACGCGGGTTTTGTCTCGTAGATAGAAATAACCTCAGTAGCATTAGTAACTCATTGGGCTACAATCTGCTCAATTTCCGCGTAACTCATTCCTTGTCTCGCAGTTGGCATCATTCTTCAAAATCACAAGACATATAACATATGATGAGATTTCATCCAAAATAAAACCACGACACACAATAAGTACAATATATATAAAATAAGGTCACAACACGCAGAGGTATAAGAGAATCAACCATGATAATAAATAAATCAACATCACATAATAGCATAATCATAACTCAGTCTCCTTAGAATTAATCACTTAATACATCGTTTTACAATAATAAAATAAGTACAAATTTCTCGTTAAATAATACAAGTTACAAACTAAAAAGAAGCTACCATGATACTAAAATAAGCCAAGGAGTCTCTCAATCAAGCAAATTCGAGCCTCTGCATCCTAAGCTCGACTCCGGAGCTCTGCCATCTCTAGTCGATCAGCATCTCGTGAGTCTAGCAATTTTGTAATCCGGTGCTCAACTGATGTCAATTTGTCCTGCAAAGTCTCAATCCTCTCATTAGTCACAAGCGGACCCTCTCTCATAGGTCTCGAATCTCGTCAATCAAAGCCTCATGGCGGATAAGTGTGGCTGCTAATTAGGGTACCGTGTGGTTAACTGACTCACCAGTCATTGGTAACACATGGGCTATAGAGATCTCCCTTATCTAAAAGGTACTAGGTGCACCATCTTGATCTCCCCAAGCACGGATAGTAAAGATGAGGAATGTCTACATACGAGCTGTGAGGTAGGAGTAGTGGTCTCAGTAGGGGTCTCATCGGTAGCCTCAGTCTGTGGTGAAGTCATATGAACCCTCTTACGAGGTGATAACCTATCCAATGGTAGAGATGATGACAAAGGTGGTAGCTGTGGTGATACCAGTGGTAGTGGTGGTGAAGGCGATCTGGATCTCTTACGAGATGATGATGGTAATAGTGATGGTGGTGGTGAAGATGGTGATGCTGCTGATGGTGACAAACGGATGAATGGTGGCTGAACAAATGATGTCAAAGCAGTCTAAGTCTAGGGTTAATTCAGCAGTCTTCATCAGGTCCTCATCTGATGAGTCGTACTTAGTAGGCTCGGAGTCCAAGTCGAAATCCGGTGAGTAACCAGACGAAGCCGGCATGCGATCCGGTGATGAAGGTGCAGATACAACAAGTACGGTGGTGTCCTCATCCTCGGAATCAGACATGATGATAAGCGAGATGAATAGTTCGGTACATGACGTAATAGAATTACAGGGTGTAGACATAGTGATGTGACAACCAAGGGCTTATAAAAATATCTTTTATATAAGGCAAGTGTAAAATGTACGTAATGCAAAGTAAACGCAAGCATAGGCAATGTAAGCATGTAGTGTTTACGCACATTCAAAAGTTTATTTAATGCAATGTTTATATAGTGGTTATAGTCTAGGCTTCTTAATATGCAACCTAGTTCTCTATAACCTTGCCTCCATATACCAATATGTAACACCCTTAAAATATGTGGCAGCGGAAAGGTAACCGAGGGCGTTACATCGTAATACATAAGCACAAAATATAAGAGAACGACCTCTATATGAGTCGTTTTATAGATATGCTCGTTGATAAGATTAAAAATAAATAAGTTTTAACAAGTGGTCCCATAAGTTTACATCAAAAGAAAAATCACAATTTTAATACAACGAGAATAATTAAATGCAAGTGGAAATCCATGAAAAATAGTCTTGATGAATGAAGACTTTAATAACGTCATTACGAGTTAAGCACTTGAGAAATACATGCTTAAAAATGTCAACATAAAGTTGGTGAGTTCATAGGTTTAAGTAAGTAGTAAAGGTGGACCACAAGATTTCAAGTGTATGACTATTGTAGCACATACAATATCACAAAAAGTAATTACGATTTGCGCTAAGCTCATGACACTGAAGCTAAACAAAGTTATGTATGCAAGTCAATGCAAAGTAATGTTGCCCATGTGGGTGTCCAACCCGAGATACCCAAAGTCCGACATGGTATACGTTTGTTTTTTCGGCAACTCCGAAACAAGTAAGCGATACTTACCCGAACGGGAATCTTAATCCCAATAGATCTATTTATAACACTCGCGGTTACACAAAGTAATTAATGGTTCATGATAGTGGGCATAGTCGGTTATCGGTACTTAGGCTAATCCGTAATCATTTAAAAGGTACTTGCATCCAAAAGTAAAACAAGCAATGTATCTCACTCCGAGATTTGTAAAGTAGTGATAAACAAGTTAAAGCGGGGCTATGAACTCACCTTAAGTGAAAGTAATAATTCGGGAATAATCAAGTGGAAAGTCAAAATAGTTTCAAAATGCGACCTAATTAAATATGGGTCGATTTAGAATTATAAAAATGAAGTGAAGTGATGAAAATGTATTTTTATAACCTTATATCACCATTTACACGTTTGCGTTTTAGTTTTATAAGTCAAAATAAGCTTTACATCAAATTCGCTATTTATTTTCATGATTATATACTTTACAAGTATTTTCAAGTACCCATCTTTATTAAATCGTAACTCGCTCACTTTTAAGCATTGTATGGAAAGTATGTAGGTAATACTATAACGTTTATTTAGGACTTTAAAGCTCGTTCGGACTCCAAAACGCCCAAAAACACCATTTAAATAATCCGAACAACTCACTTTTAATATTTTCAGCTTTAACCTTTTTTTAGTGTTTGGCTGAATTTTTAAAATGCCGTAAATTTTTCGTTACTTATCCGTTTAACGCGTTTTTGTACTTCCCGCGAAGGTATTAACTAGCACTACAAAAGACTCCTTGTGCATTTTTTGTGTGGCTCGGACTCGAAAGACCTCAAAAGCGCGTTTAAAGTTTTCGGTCAGCAACATATTTTACACTAGTGCAATTTTTTTCTGGAAAATGTTTTGTTGATTTTCATTTGGTCATAACTCACTCGTTTTAAGTCGGATTTTAATGAATTTTAGATTCATGCGTAGGTATTTAAGTCTACTTTCTATTTTTCAAGCCCTCGGCTAACCAAACCGAGATTTACTGTTTGAAAACGCCATAAACAATTCTGATCAGCTAGCATAAATTTTCCTTTTTACCACATTATTTCACCACAAATCACGACTCCATACTAGCCTAGTCCCTTTCATCAATTTTCATCTTTTAACAAATCAAAACAACAACTCCATACTAACCTAATTCATTCTACCAATTTATCAAAAACATTAAATATAAAAAACATAAACATAAATTACATCTTCACCTGTTTTAATTTATGAATACTCATTTTAACAACAAAGCCAACTATCATCAAATAATATATAAAGTGACAAGAACATGTGTAATAAGTGTAGATCTATGTTTTTAACATCTATTAGATATTATTTACCCAATAACACATTTAAGGTTTTTACTAGTTTCTTTCAGAAAAACAATTTACACAAACATGATGGTGATATATTTACATAAATGTAGTGATGGTAACATATATATATATATATATATATATATATATATATATATATATATATATATATGAAATATAACCATGAGATGAAAATAAGCACCTCAACAAGATGATGAGATGAGATTAACAAGGATTACACACAAACAACCCAAGTACTTAAACACTTAAACACCTAAACCCTTAACTTCTTAGGAAAATACTTGAACAAAAGTCAAAACCAATTTCTTCTTGTGTGTTAATTCTTGGCCGAATATTTTAAAAGAGCAAAAGGGATATATGAATATTTTGTGAGTTGCAAGTGTGAGAAAATGTTATGTTTACTTCCTCCTTTTCAAATTAACTTAAGGCATGGTCTAAAAGGGGCTTTACAAGTGTATAGTGAGAATATTACCAAAACAAGGTGTTGTGTGTTGTGTTCTCTTCTTTGGCCGGTTACAAGGATTAAAAGGAGGTGGTAGGTATGGTTTTATGAGAGAAAATAGATCACATGTATGCATAAGATGTAGTTTTTGCCATAAGTGGTGTGTGGTTTAGTTTAAGATTGTTGCATAATCCTGTTTGGGAGGCATTATGGGCGGCAAACATGGAACCAAAAGAGAAAACCATATAATTTTTGGTATTTTGATTATTTATGCATGCATATGTATGTATATAGTAGGGTGGTGAAGCTTAATGCATGCATGCATGGACTAAACTGAGAAATTCAAGCGTTTACGTAAAACTTGCAAAATAAAATGTGTTAACTTTTAAATTATGTCTGTAAAAGTCATATAACACATATTTGACGTAAACCTAATTTTGTTTAATGCAAGTTTACGTTTAAAATTGTTTTTTGGGTTATGCGATTTAACTTAACGGTTACATGTAAAAGTAAATATGTAAGCATTCAAAGTAAATAGTTTCAAGTTTATAGACGTGTAATGACCTGGAAAATACGAGTTGTCACATTTAATTTTTTTTAAAGTTTTCACCTTAAAACAACTTATCGGGAAGGTTTTAACGCTTGAAAACTTGAGTATCCCAATCTGATACCAATTGTAGAACCATAGAGTGGGTGAACATGATCTTTTCGACTTTCCTAAAGTTTATCAACTTCAAATCTCAAAGAGCCTGAATGGTGAAACAATCAAACAACCAAATAACCTAAAGAGAGGGGGAGAGAGAGATTGACACCATGATATATACTAGTTCGGGATGGGGGTTTAGACCATCTGTACGTCTAGTTTTGAATCCACGACACCTATATTCTTACTCTAGTATAATCCTTATGATGGACTATAAACTTTTTCAACTTCACTCTATCGATATGCACAAAGATCGACGCTCACTAAGAAAAGCTACTCCCAATGGTATTCCGCCCTCGAAAACCACCCACAAGAATCTCGCGATTTAACTTAACCATTAAGACCACTAAGAACTTCCCTACATAAGTATCAAACCTTAACTAGATCAACACACGATATAGGCTTGACCACAAAGGTAAAATACTTATTAAAACCAATACAAATGAATGATAAGTATGTTTGAATCAAGCCTAACCTAACCTAGAGACTCGATTCTTAAAGAAAGGGTATATAGATAAGAAGTCCCTCGACATAACACATAAGTGTGGATTAATTACTTGTGTGTCTTTCTTGCAGAGATAGTGATCTTTTAAAGATCACAAGAGAAGAGATTAGAACACAAGAAGATTATTTGACTTATAGGGATTAGAGAGAAGAAATAAGAGAAAAAGAATGAATGGCAAGAGTTGAGGAGAACACTATCTAAGAAGGGGTATTTATAAACCAAGTCGGTTCAAGACAGAACTTGGCACGTTAGGACAGCTCCCAGCCCTGTTTAGTTTATAACAATCCCGTCTTGTTAAACCCCCAAGTGCAATTCACGCTTTGACCTTTCTAAGTTCATTCTAACACTCAAAGTGTTATAAGGCCAACCAACTCAAATAACCATTTGTTAAAAACATCTTATGATGTGTTAAAAAGATATTTTTGGGGTGTTTGTTTATTTCAAATTGAAAGGAAAGAGCCAATAGAAAAAGTGATTATCCTTGAGTGTTTCTCAAGGGTTGGATAATAAAATGTCTCCCAAATTTGAATTTTAAATCCAAATTAAAGTTGTATGAGTGTAGTGGGACTGTGAGTTGTTAAAGTGATGAGAAGGAAACAATTGAGATTCAAATTCAAATGATTGTGAGAGGGTTGAGTGTGTAGGAAGCAATGTTATGACAATGTGTAAGGTTGTATAAGGGATATGAGTTGGCACAACCAAACTTAAAGAAGAATGGTGGATGTTCCAAAATATTAAATATTGCAAATCTAATAATTATACTATACATTAAATAAAATCATAAAATACATGATAATTACCATCTACCTCTAAACTACCCATCATACCCTTCGTTCTTCATCTCTTATATCATTACCCTACTAAAAACTAAAAAATATTGTTCATAATAACCCAACAAAACATAACTAGTTAAATTAAGATAAGTTCTTGAGTTTTGTAATATTTTTTAAGAAAGTAAAAATACAACTACAGTTTTATGAGATTTCAAATAATAGTGGTCATAGTTTTTTAATAAGTGCGAAAATGAAATGATAATAAGAATTAACATTTTATCTAAGAGAGAATGTAACAAATAGTTTCATTGTTCTTCAGTCATAAATGATTGGAAAAAAACACAATCCGGTCATTATAAATATCAAATAAGAGAATGTTTGAGTTTTAAAATAGCATATGTGGCTACGTTGAATTAAAAGCTATTTAAAAATTAGTGATAGATGTATATGTACTTGATCATTGAAACAAGTATCTGGGATTTTTAAATTTTGTAAACGATATAAGAGATGATGAATGAGGGATAAGTAAAAGGGTATAATGGTCAATGTATAATTATTGTGTATTTTATGATTTTATTTATATATAAACTAGTTCTTTGGATATGTAAGTAATATTTAATATTTTGTAAGGATATATATGTAATTATAAATTTAGGTAGAATATATATGAAATTCTTGATGTATATGTAATTCTCCCAACATTTTTACAAAAGATAGTTTACAAGTTATTTTTGTACAAGTAAAAAATGTTTTAATAAAATATAAATCTGAATTTGAAATTTGAATCAGCCTTCTAGAAGAAAGATTTTGACAGATTTGCAAGTAACCACAAAAGACAAAAAAATCCAACTCTCTAGTATGGACGGTTCCTTTAAATACACCGATGGTTTCCTTAAATACAAACGGTTTCCTTATCAATCATGAAACCATCGCTTTTCGGCCAATAGTTTTTTTGCCTATAAATAGTAGCTCATTTTCTCACTTCAAAAGTAATTTTTTCACACATTTATGTCAGGTTTTCTCTCATACTTAACACACATTTGTTGAGATTTTACAAACTAGTTAACCAATTAACTACGAGTACGCATCGGATGGATCTAGTTTGATATTAAGAATTAACACACAAATAAAGTAAGTAATACTAACCTTTATGTTTAATGACAAAAGTCAATAAACGAGAATCTTGATCTTGAAAACTTAGTGATTAAATTACCACCTCTAAGGTTGCTCACACAACACGTCAAACAAGCATGCTACCATGCTAGTCGTTGCTTCACGAAGATTGAGCAACAAGTGTTAACCGATCCAAAGCCCAAAAAGGGTGCGTTTGAATCAGTATGTATAAGAAAAGGAATAGAGATTTGTGCATGTAATCTACTTTTTCATGTAAATTATACTAACACATGCATACGTAAATAACTACTTGCATGCACACAATATAGATATTGCTTTGTATTTTGTCGCCTACTTGGAGAAAAACAAACGACAAATATTATGGAGTTTTAGGTAGATCGTATGATTTGTGTTTTGATGATTGAATGTCGTGTGTGATGAATGAATTATGAGGATAGGGGTGGGTGTTTATATAGGCACCAAACATTAGTTTAAAATAAACTGGAATACCGTTAATTCCTTATCACAATACAACTCTTATCCCTTATCTTCAAAATTGATCCTAAAACCCCCTTCTAGAAGCTATATGGGTCGGCCAACAAGTGACACCCACAAGGTTTGGGTTTTGTTAATTTTAGTTTCTTTGGTTTATTTTTAAATACTCGTTAAGTTAGTTATAAAATCATAACGATAACTAACGGTTATTTAAAATCATTTCGTGAAGCATATTAAACCTTTAATAATAAATATATTAAATGTTTAATAAACGTACTCTTCGTGTCTTAACGTGTGTGCCCCTAATAGGCTCATGTACTTCTTAGTTGTATAACATGTATATCCGACTACCATATTCCAACAGCTCCCACTTGGGAGTTGGAGTAGCAGACTACATTTATACCAACAATGGAAACGTCTAACAACACTTCATTGTTATAAACTAGAAATACCTAAGATGAAGTTTCAAGAACACTCTCAGTATAATGGCTATGTATTACTTGCTATTATCATCCCTTTATTACAGATACCGTTAAACCATGGATATGAATCCTAACTCATTTCACATAGTTTAACTATTTAGTTTCTCGTTATAGAAGTTAATTCAAATCTGCCAAACATAATCAAGAATCATCTTGAATTACACTTTGGGTGCAGCCACACAATCATCTAATTAATTATGGAGATGCGTCAATGGTATCATAATGCAATTAGACAATTGGAAGAACAAATTCTTTATTGACTACAAGTGTTGTGGATGCTGCTTCACATCACTTCTAAGAATAGCCTTTATAACTACCTTTTTCAGGATAGCGTTTGACTTATAATTAAAAAGTGATATCCACACATACAGAACTTGTTTGTATCTCAAGTCTAAGAATGACTTATTTAACCATTTTCGATATCTTACTCATAACAAAGATCTAAAAGTAAATATTCTAAGGTTGGGGTGTCCAATATACATCCCTTATAAATAACATATGAGTTTGGTGGGAACAATCCGCAGATTCAAAATGTATAACCAAACACTTACATTTGTCTTAATGTAACAATATTCCTATATTGTTAACTGACAATGGACATATTTAGAATAATAAAATTATGCATGGATTAAACATGCAAATATAGAACACAGTAGTATAAATGAAAATGATCATACCAAGTATGTTAATTCATTATTTAAATACAATTGCTTTCAGTTTCATTATCTAAATACGAAAAACAGATATGCATAAGACTAATTAGTAAGTTAAAGTATAACACCTCGTATTTTAGGTCATTGTATGACATTATGTATTTCATAATTTATTTTTAAGGTTTTACGCGTTTACACCGAAGCACTACATATATGTATTGCAATTATAATGCACCTAAATGTACCAAGAAAAAGGAGGTTCAACCCTCACAACATCCAAATTGGTCCCTACATGTTTAACGTCGTTTTGTTTCATTACTGTCGCAACTGATGACGCTACCACTCCGAACGTGGATAGTCCAATCCCAATAGATCTATTCATAAAATTCGCGGCTCGCTAACTAGCAATTGACAGTCACCATGATGATGGCATAGTGGGATTAGCTAACTTAGGCCAACTACGAATATGATTTAAATAGTACCTTGCGTCAAATGTAAAACTATGCATGTTTCACAACCCCAAAGTAGTAAAACAATATATTTGTATAAAAGCGGGGCTAATAACTCACCGAATGACTGATTGATATCTAATCAAGTAAGTGAATCGTCTCGGCATTCCCGAATGCAACCTAAATAATTATAGTCCGTATGAGTATTAATGTATTTCATAATAAAAAAAACATCACATGTTGTATAGCTACAACCACCACCCAAATAGTTTTTATTAATTCTCTTAAAAGGATAAAACAATAATTAACTCGAACTTTGTTAAATGAAAGATGTGTGTACTTGTGTCCGTAAGAAATATTATTTTTCGTTTACTAATGCATCGTATGTAAAATGTATGATTTAACAATGAATCTTTCATTATTAAATTAATTGTTTTAGTAAAAGATTGTATAAAAGTAAAAGTAATGTGCGCGCGGAGTTTTAAAACTATCATATCTTTATCGTTTCTACTTCGTTTAAATACGTTCTTATGTCCATGTCTCCGTGATAAAAAAAGTTATCAAAACATCATAATAAAAAGTTATAAACCCCTGATGAACAGTAACTTCTTACTTTCATCACAGTTTTAAATATAAATTTATTTTTATAAAAACTAATAATACGTAATTTACTTGGTTTAATTCATAACTCATGTTTCTTATCTCGTTATATTTCCGTTTTTTCGGAGTATCCATATGTCCTAAGAATTAGTATTTAAAGATAATTTATCAATTTATTATATTTAATAAAATTTTTAGAACCACTGTATAAACATTATCATTTACTATTCATATCAGTTTATAAAAAATTGTTTTTATAGAATAAATATATATAACATTGTTTAAATCATAACTTTTCGTTATAGAAATACCGTTATTCGATTTCTTATGTCCGTGTGTTCGTTAATAAGGAAATTATCAAAATATTTTATTATGATATTTTTACCTCTGAAGAACAGTAACTTTTACTGTTCATCCCAGCTTATAAAATTTGTTTTTTAAAAGTTAAATTAATATATCTCGTAAAATTTCTAACTTGTTCGTTATTAATCCCGTTTGTTCGACTCCTTACATGCTACCTACCTTGTAAAGAGTACAATTTTATAAAAAATATAAACATAGGGTCTATAGTTCGAATTCCAACAGTAGCCATAAAAGATAATTAGGGTTTTTAAACAAGTTAGTTTGTATTTATTTTTACTTAAAGATCTTGCACCATAATTTCACCAAGTGTTGTACCGTATATTTTACATGTATGTAGACCCCCTCTAATGTTCATGTCCTTTGTCCATATAAAATCACAAGTACTATATATTACTTAAGATTTTAAAACTACGTAAACCCTAAAGGTTATTTATAGTACACGAAAATAATAAAAGGAAGACAAGAAAAATATAGTTTTGTGATCGTGGTTATTTTTATGTAATAAAAGTGGTACTTTATAGCTTTTCATATTCGGCTTATTCAAATAAGCTTGTGTGAAAGCTTATTTGATCTTATTCGACTTATTAGGGCTTACAAATGGTACGACCCATTAAGGAAAACCCAAGGGAATGTTTGTTCGAGCTTATTTTATACAACTTATATTTATTGTGCTTAATTCTAGCTTATTTTTGGAAGGACAAAGCATTAAGCTTATTTGGCTTAACAAATAAGCTCAAATAAGACTTAATGGGCTTTTAAGCCACGTCCCACACAAAAAGCCCAATAACCACGAGCTTCATCCATGAGCTTATGGTTCGGCTTATATTGTTTTGGCTAATCAAGAGCTTATGATAGCTTATTGATGGACCAAGAACTTATATAATACCTTTTTTCCATACCGGACTAGTTATAAAGGATGTTGATTGATCGAACTTGTAAGATGTAAATTGAAAGTGAGTTTTGATTAAAGTCTACGACTTTGGAAAACGTGTAAACACGAACGGGTCATGCCGAAATTTTATAAAAATTATATACTTAGGATAAATTGTGAAAATATATTTTTATAAGACTTTTCCGAAAAACATATTATTTATAATGATAAATAATAAATACTTAACTATATAAATAAATTAAAATACTTGTTTACGTTTTTGTACCTACGTATTTAATTTATGAAGCGACAGTTAAGCGTGCTCGTGTGGGGGAAGCACTAGCATGGGAGACTTGTCGGGAAATGGATAAATTAAAGGTATTAAAACATCATTATCAAAAGGTTTTAGATCAATATTTGGGATTTTTGGGTAAAGAGCCGAACGATACAATAAATCTATATGTGTGTGTGTGTGTGTGTGTGTGTATATTACGTAAATACAAATATTTAGCTTTATAAATTTAATATTACTATGTACCAACAACCACATTACGATCACTAACGTTTTATTAAACTATGGGGTACTAGAATCACCACGAAAAGATATCATTCCGAGGGTCTCACGAGGAAATGTTTCGGTAATTTCTTTTTTCTCGAGATCACCTTGATGAGAATTTTCTAATCTTGATTGTGGAAAACTAGAGGGGGGGGTTGAATAGTTTTTCCAAGATTTTTCAATCTTTTTTGATTTGTTTAACACTTTTAAAACTTTTTGTGAAGTGATCTAGATATTGGTGTTTAACAATTAAGAAGTAAGAGATGTAAGAGTAAAGAAAAGATAGAGTATAGAAAGAGATTACCAGGACACAAGTATTTATAGTGGTTCGGCTACAAGGACACCTCATTGCCCACTCCACTCCCCCGATCACCTACTTTGGAGGAGTTTGTAAAACACTAGTCACCGAGCTCCTGTTACTTGGCGGAGAAGCCTTCACAAGATGGTACACTTTCTAGGTTACAAACGATGATCACCCAAATTTCTTCCACACCGAGAATCGTGATAACAAACCTACACTTGATGTCTAACTAACAATACAACATTAATCACAAACACAGATCGATCTTTTTGAAAGAAGTAAGAAGAAGACTCACGATCAAGACACTATTGATGTGTGGCTTGAATATATCGCGTATTTGGCAATCCTTTCTTGAAGTGGAAATTACCGACACAAGAATTAGAAGAAGAGATGCTAGAGAGAGAGAGGACAGTTGATTAGAGAGAAGATTAGATGAGAAAGGTTCGTGTGAAAACATGAGAAATGGTTGGTATTTCTAGCCAAAAAATTTACTGTAGGCCGGTTCTTCCGGTGCTGTTGACAAAGGGCACCGGCTTGCAAACTAAGGCAAGGAAATACAGTAACAAAATTCCGAACTTTTTGATTTACAAACTCTTGAGAAATCTTGTACGTAATCTTATGAGATTTTTCTTGGATTGCTGCATTTGATCTATATACTTAATGAGAAAATAAGTGTAAGATGATTTGTGTAAGTTTGGGTTTAAAAAATTTGTATGCTTTTTCAGTTGCATGTGTTTTTCTACAAAGATGGGAGATAGTAAAGAAATCATGTTTGTGAGATAATAAGAGGTTTGTTATGTTTTGTCATTAATAAAACCTTAGTCTAAGTTGATTGTAAAACGTTTTGTTTAAAACCGGTTTATTTGTATTAACATTGATAAATGGTCGGCCGCGTGATTCTCCGCTCCTTTTTTTATCACGAATAATGACATCAAATTCTTAGAGTAGGAGAATCCACCGGAGCAATCTCGGTTTAGCATCTTGCTTAGCAAGAAGATACTTAAGAGCCGAGTGGTCCGTATACACTATAGACTTTGATAAGACTAAGTAAGGCCGGAATTTCACTAAGACGCATACACAACAATAATACTCTTTTTGTGTAGTGTAGTGTGCTTGCGCATCATCATGGTCTCTACTTGCTCGTTTATAGGCTGACTGTATGGTCTTTACATTGCCCACGAACCGCACAGACCGCATAATCACATCGCGTAGCACCATACTTACAAAAGGTAGTTCCAAAACACGGAGGCAACTAAACGAACGGCTACGGGTACTTTTTCTTAAGTAAATGTAAAACGCATAATACATTTCTTTCGAGGACAAAACAATAATGGGGTTTCTTTTTCTAGAAGATGGGTCATCGGCCGGGCGATTTTAGAAAAATCTTGGATAAATCAACGATAGAACCCGGCGTGACCTAAAACTACGAACACCTTTGACGGAAGTCAGATGAGGGAGTTTAGCTATACATCAACTTTAGCTCTGTCGACCTCAATCCCAGATTTAGAAATTTTGTGGCCGAGGACAATGCCCTCTTTAACCATGAAATAACACTTCTCCCAATTTAGAACTAAGTTAGTGTCTTCGCACCTTTTGAGCATTTTGTCTAAATTGGAGAGGCATGATGAGAAAGAATTCCCAAAAACCAGGAAATCGTCCATGAAGACCTCCATTGTTTCCTCGATCATATCATGGAAAATGGTCATCATGCACCTTTAGAACGTGCTTGGAGCGTTACATAAGCCGAAAGGCATACGTCGGTAGGCAAACGCCCCATAAGGGCAAGTGAAGGTGGTCTTCTCTTGGTCTTGCGGGTCAATGGGAATTTGAAAATATCTAGAAAATCCATCTAAAAAGTAATAGTTTTCGTTCCCTGCTAAACGTTCAAGCATTTGGTCCATGAAAGGCAACGGGAAATGATCTTTACGAGTGGCATCATTAAGCTTACGGTAATCAATATAAACTTTCCATCCCGTAACTAACCTAGTAGGAATCAACTTATTATCTTTGTTTTCAACTACTGTCATGCCACCCTTTTTAGGCACACAATGAACGGGGCTCACTCACGGACTATCAGAGATAGGGTAAATTAATCCGGCATCAAGGGGTTTGATAACTTCCTTTTTGATAACCTTATGAATTTTTGGATTTACCCTTCTTTGATGTTGAACCGCCGGTTTGAAGTCATCTTCCATTAACATCTTGTGAGTACAAAAACGAGGGTATATGCCCTTAATGTCAGAAATTTTCCATGCGATGGCCCGTTTGTGTGACTTAAGAACCTTTAAAAGGGCGGCTTTTTCTTCATCTTTTAATTCTTTAGAAATTATGACGGGTAATTTATCGGTTCCTTCTAAAAATGCATATTCTAAATGAGAAGGTAAATCCTTAAGCTCGAGTTCTATTGGTTCTTCGATTGAAGGCTTCGTCATAGTAACATAAACTTGCTTAAGGTCGTCATTCTTCATCGGAGGGAGATTCGAAGAAGGATCTTCATTTAACAATTTCTCAAGGTAAAGAATATCTCCCTCCGTGTCGTAGTAATCTTCATCCAAATTAGAAAGTTCTTCCGGGGTACGTAGAAAAGTCTCTATCTCTTGCAAAATGAAATTTCCTCCTTAAAAAGAAGTGAACGAGGGGGAAGAAGAAGCAATGATAGGATCCAAAGGAGTGGGATTGCCACTCGTTGAACTATCCGAAAATCCGAGCACTTCTTGAGCATACTCCTCACAAGCAATGTCTATGACATTGACATGATGAACCATTTCATCATGATAATTATAGGAGTATCTCGAAGTGTGCCCGACTTTAAACGTAATGGCTTCATCATTGACTCGAAGGGTTAATTCTTCACCATGTACATCGATTAAAGCTCTTGCCGTCCTCAAGAAAGGTCTCCCGAGGATGAGAGGAACCCGAGGATCGACATCGTAATCAACTACAACGAATTCGGCCGAAAAATAAAACTTTCCAACTTTCACAAAGATATCTTCGGAAACACCTTTCGGATGAGCGACCAATCGGTCTGCGAGTTTGAGTGTCATGCGAGTCGAAGCGAGTTCCGAGAGCGAAAGCTGCTTCCACATGGAAAGAGGCATTAGATTAATGCTAGCGCCAAGATCGGCCAAGGCTACACTAATCTAGCTCCGGAAAATCACACGGGATTAGAAAATTGCCGGGGTCTCCAAGTTTTTTGAGCAACTTTTTAAGGAGCACCGCCCAGCAATTCTCATTTAATGGAGTATTTTCTAATTCGAACAACTTTTCCTTATTACTAAGTAAACTCTTAAACGTAGAAGCAAACTTCGGCATATGAAGAAGAGCATCCGCGAAGCTAATATCGAAGTGTAATCTTTGAAAGATTTGAAGAAACTTCAACATTTGATTATTAGCTTTTTCACGGAGCTTTTGGTCGTTAAGTCTTGAAGGATAAGGTATCGACGGTTTAGGATTAGACTTCGAAGCAACTTCGGGCTCCGGAATAGGAATTTAGAACCGGAGGTTGGACGTGTGCGGTACTTTCTGAACTTGTAGTTTGCACCTTGTCCTTTGTCGCCTCGGTTTCACGTTCCACTTCCTTCGGGAGAAGAGAATGAGTAGGTGGAATCGAAGGTCCATCGTAAGAAACACCACTTCGGGTGGTAATAGCCTTCACGTCACCTTTCGGGTTAGCTACGGTATTACTAGGAAGTGATCCTGAACCCGAGGAATTTTGCTTTTGCATAGTAAGATTGGTTATCATGTTCATTATTTGATTATTTTGATTTTCTATCTTATTAGTTCTTGCATCAAGAGAAGATTTAAATTCATTCTGTAATTCTGTCTTCATATTAGTCATTTGAGTTTGCATGGCTCTCAAAGTAGCTTCATTACTTTTCATGTAGTTCGTTAACTCATTCAAAGGTCCAACTTGAGCTTGAAAATTCGGGGCTTGATAATTGTTGTTTCCTTGATTGAAGTTTTGCCCTCTTCCTTGATTGTTTGGAGCTTGATAATTTCTTTGATTTTGATTATATCGGTTTTGATTATTTTGCACATTCGGTTGATTGAAACCGGGTGGTCCGAGGTAATTATTTGAGCGATAGCTAAGCATATTACGGTCACCTTGTGGTTGGTAGGAATTACCCCTCGAATTATGGTTACCCGTAGTAGCATAAGCGGCCTCTTGAGTGTAGCCATCGACGGCTGGGCACTCGGTAAAAGAATGGGGACCACCACAAGTCTCGCACTTCGGACTCACAGATTTGACCGATTGTATTTGTCTCATCATATCTAGAAAATTCTTATTCATCATTTCTAATTGTCGAACAACTTCTGGACTCTCGGTAGTAGTAGTAGAAGAGATAGTTCTAGATGTCTCATCTCGAGTTGCTGAAGTTTCCCAATGGTTGTGGTGAGCGGTCATGTTCTCGATCAATTCGTAACATTCTTCTGGTGTCTTTTGAATAAAAGTTCCTCCCGCTGCAGCATTGATGGTGTCCCGATGCCTTAATGTCAAACCATTATAGAATGTATCAATTTGTGTAACTAAAAGCATATTATGGTTGGGACACCGATCAATGTACAATTTGTAACGCTCTCATACCTCGAACAATGATTCGTGCGGTTCTTGTGTAAATTTTGTGATCTCGTTCCTCAATTTAGTCACCATCGAAGGAGGAAAATATTTTGAGAGAAATTTCCTCATCATTTTGTCGAAAGAGTGGATGGAATTCCTTGGAAGGCGATCATACCATGCGGCAGCATGATGCGTCAAGGAATATGGGAAAAGAGATAGACGTAGGGCGTCATCGAAGACTCCATTTTGCTTTATATGCTGAGTGACTTCCAAAAATTTGTCAATATGTCTATTGGCATCGTCGCCTGGTAATCCGTGGAATTGGCAAGTATTTTGAACTTGTTGAATCATGTGATGACGAAGTCTAAAATCCGTAGCCTGAATTGGAATCGGGGTGTGGAAAACTAGAAGGGGGTTGAATAGTTTAATGCTTTTTAAATTTAAGGTGTTAAAGTGTTTGTAAACTTTTAGATTCGACTTTATGTGATTTCAACACTTGCACAATATGATCAATATACTTATCTAAACAATCAATAGAATGATATGAGAAAGTAATGTAAGACAAGAGATAAGAGTAAGAACAATCAAGCCACAACACGAGGATTTATAGTGGTTCGGTAACGAAGCACCTCTTCGCCCTACTCCACTCCCTGAGCACCAAACTCGAGAGTTTTCTTCACTATGTCAACAAACTCCCATATGACGGAGAAAATCGTACACAACGTTGCTTACACCAATTTACGACACAAAGCTAAATGTCGAGTTCTAATCTTAGCTAGAACCAATCTATCACAACACAACTTCACGACTTGTTCACGACTTCACAACTTCACGACTTCTTCACAACTTCAAGACTTCTTCACAACTTCAAGACTTCTTCACAACTTCACTTCACCACACTACTTATATCACAACTATCTAACACTACTTGGTAAGATCACCACGATCTAACTATACTTACAAAGATCACCAAGATCTATACTCACCACAAAAGATTTACAAAAGATTTACAAGTTATGATATGAATGCAATAAGATTGCAACAACACACAAAGGTGTAATACTTCTTCACTTGATGATGGAAGTATTCTTCTCTTGCACTTGAGGAATTGAGCTTGGATCACTTGGAAACAAAGTTTTATGATTAAATGATCAAAGAATTTTAATGAGATATGTGGGCTGTTTTTTAAGAGAAAGAATGAGTGCAAAAGGTGAGAAAATAGTGGGGAATAATCAAGTATTTATAGGACATTCTGGAGGAGCGTCTACCTAGGGGCGGTCCCCTTAAATAGGTGGGCGGTCCCCTTAAAATTAAGGGGGCCGCCCGTGTATTTAAGGGGGCCGCCCTAGGCTAGGGCCTCCCCAGTTTGTCTTTTGTGTAGGGGGAATTTTCTAGAACTTTTCTAGCCGTTTTAGGTCCGAAAATTTGAATTTCAAAATGTTTATTTTGAATAAAACATTTCTTTTAATTGTAGAAAATGTTTTGTAATGTTTATAAAAATGTTTACAACATTTTATAAAAGTTTGAGGTTGAATAAAAATTTCCTTTGATCATAAAATGCATTAAGCATTTATTTATTCATACCTTTAAGTGATATAATTATCGAAATGAAAATTTACTACTAATTACTTGTTTACGTTTAATTTTACATTGAACGTTTTTATATTTTGTGATTATCAAAACGTAAAGATGTAAAAAATATTAATAATGTTTTTAGGCATTATATTTTATCAACAATCTCCCCCTTTTTGATGATTACAAAATTTAAACTCATTAAATGTAAAATTATTTTTAAACAAGTATTTAGTGAGTTTCATGTCATTTCTCTCCTTTTTTGTAGAATCAAAAAGACATCGTCGAGAATTGCTAGTTAGATCGACGGAATAATTGCTCCCCCTTGATGTGTGCTCCCCCTCGTTCGAGGGCATCAAGGAATCGAGATATGGTTCTTGGCTACAAAACCGAGTTAGAACAATACAAATATTTCTAACATGTAGCAAGAGGGAAAAATATGGCATACTAGTAATGCAACCAACAATAATTATCCCATTGAAGTAAAATAGTGTGTGAACCACACTCATGCATACATAAGGAAAATAGATAACATGCTAACATACATGAAAATTTTAAACTACAAAGAGTCCTAAAACTAGTAAAGCTCCATAGGACTTGCTTGCAAAATGGTGGATGGACAATTATTTAAGAAGACAAACATAGAGTATGTTTAGTTTGGTGAAGATGGTGGAGGTGGTGGAATGATGGTTGTTGGTGGTTGTGAGAGCATGTGTTCAATATATGAAAACATATATTGAAGTTCATCTCTCAATCCAAATATGAGAGTACGATTGTGAATGCAACACAAGTATAAATCTCCATGTGCCTCAAGAAGGTTTTAAGGAATGGGATGACCAACAATAGGCGGTGAAGGTGATGGAGTATCAAATTAGACATCAAGTAAGGTAATTGGTGAAAAGGTGAGAGTGATGTCCATTGATACATTTTCTTGAGTTGGAGGTGGTGGAGAAACTCTTGGAGGTAGAGATGTTGGTGGGTTTAAGTAACCATTGGGTGAAAGTGATGTTGATGAGGTTGGTGATTTGGGTATGTAGTCAATTGAGGATGAGGAAGTATCTTTGGTTGATGGTGTTTTGGAGGGTGCATTAGGAGCACTAGGTGATGATAGTTGACGTGTGGGTGATGGAGTTTTTGTGTTATCATGGGTTAAATGCATAAACAATTGTTTTGGTGGAATGATGTTGATTTTTGGTCTCTTGGAGGCGAACAACTGTTGGGCAGCCTCCTCGTAAGGATCCTCAGATGGAATACTCCAAGATCGTGCCTCAGAGTGAACAGAAGTATAGGTAACGGCAGAATCAGCTGACATGACTACTGTGACCAGCAGAAATAACTTATATGAGTATATTATATAAGGCTCTTATTGTAATATACGTAATATATTATAACCACGTATATCAATTATGAATGCATCTAGTCCAACTAACTAATGCAACAACTAGTGTCCCATAAAAACCCCTTTTTATGAATGCAATGTTTGAAAACGGTTATAGTCCAGCAAAAACATTTGACCTGGTTCTCTATAACCTTGGCTCTTGATACCAATCTGTAACACCCCCAAATTGGGTCGCAGCGGAATAAGGGTCCGGGGCGTGTTACTTCAAGATCAATAGCACAAGATATATAAGAACGACACAAAAAGTCGTTTAAAATGATACATTGGATTTAATTAAAAGACTTAATACAAAAGCATATAGCTTTACTTGTTCATTGTTAAATATTACAAAAGATGACAATACATTTCCCAAAATATGATGCACTTAAATCTTTAAGCGTGCAATCCAAAATATAATCCAATGCATCCCCGGGCACCTTATGCCTATTGACCTCCTGAAAACATTGCTTAAAACGTCAACAATAATGTTGGTGAATTCATAGGTTTGATAAATCATAATATGCAGGACCGCAAGACTTTTCCCGTGATAATGCAACACATGCAGACATCACAAAACCAGATTACATTTACACTAAGCTCATGACACTGAAGCTCGACAGTCTTGTTCGCAAAATATTGCTACTCAGTCCGCAATGATGTTTTAACCCGAAACATCCCTGATTTGACATGTTATAATGTTCGTTCTCGGTGATAGCTAGTCACCCAAACGGGGAGGTCGTTTCCCGAATAGATCTATTATATAACATTCGCGCTCACATAATGTAATTCCCAACTACATCTATGCAATTGACAGTTCATGATAATGGGCTTAACTTGGGTTATCGCTACTTAGGCAAACATGTAATCAATGCAAAATATCCACTTGCGTCCAATTTGTAAAACAAAGCATGTTTCCACCCCAAATAATAGTAAATCAGTAAAACTGTAAAAAGTGTGGGGCTATGAACTCACCTTGAGTTCAGTTAATCCAAATATCGCAGATAAAGCGTCACGTAAAAGATCGAATGCAACCTAAATTATCATAGGTCGTATAAGTAACGAGATACTTAAAAATATATCTTATAGTGTTTTATAGTACTATCGTTGGGCTATCATAATCATAAGAGGTCATGGACATGACGTTCGAGGGTTTTAGGACACTTTAAGTCTAAATCCAACAACCTAGTCGAAAAGCCATCGAATATGGCTCATTATGAAACTCCCTAGTAATATAGTACTTTGATAAAAATCAGATTATTATATTTAGTTCATTCACCAACTATTGTTTTGGTTAAATTTACGTTTAATAGTTTAAAAAAGTTGTACAATTATCGTTTTAGTAAAAACTAGCATAACTTTTGGTTTTAAGCCCGATTTTGGTTTTTATGCCCATCTTTGTTATTAGGACAAGTTATCATAATTTGACATTTTCGATATTTGACCCCTCTGTGGATGAACAGTAACTTTTATGTTCACATCAGACGTTGGACTTTTATTCTAAATGTATTCGTTGTCGTTGTTATACCGTAATGTCGTTATTTTATTGTTTATGGCTCCGTTTTTAACGTTTCTTTCTGTGGACGTTCACGTTTTGAAGTTCATTAATTTTATGAGGTTTACAAAAATTATAACTTTCTTGTCATGATAAGTAACTTTTATTAAACATAGTTTTTTAAAAGTAATTTATTGTAGTTAAACTCGCGAATAGTTCATAACTCGCTTCGTTATTAATTGATAAATTAAGATTCTTTTATCATTTTGGAATCCTAAAAATATGTATTATTTGTGTACTACATATCAACTTGCTGTTTGATTATTTTTATAAAAAAGTTTTTATTTAAGCCTCCGTTTAATTTAGCGTATAACTCGTTTTTAACGTAACTTTTTCGTTATTAATCCGTTTAACAAGTTTCTTACTTTTTCAGAATCGTCATGAAATGTATTATCTTATAAAAATATAAAATAAGTATATTTTTATAACACTTTGGGACAGAATGTTTAACTAACATTCATAAGTCCATTTTTGACCTAGTTTTTATGTTTTACCACTTTAGACTTTTTAAGCTTAATTAAGATTGTAAAATACTTAGGTATCCATTTATAACTTCATATTACTAACCATAAAACATGTGTTATGTTTCATAAAAACTTTTTACTAGAAATTCAAAGTTTACAAGTTAAACATGTCCTAATGGTGATTTCACTATATAAATATCATGATGATATAATCATAATAATGAAAAAGTTTAAGGGCTTAAGATAACCTTAATGAGATGATGAAGGATGATGAAAATAAGTGCTAAACCTTTAAACCCAAGATTATAATCAAGAAAACCCTAGTTTCCAAATGAAAACCCAAATCTTGATTTCTTGCTTCAATACTTGCAAATAATTAATCAAGGCTTCAAAATACTTTGAGGTATCTTAGATATGGTATGAGAGTGTATGAAAATAGGTTATATAAATTTTGTATGGATTGTTTGGAATGGCTTAGTGAGCCGTGGGCTTGAGAGCACAAAAAGGGAGGAGTTTTGTGATTTTTACCAAGTGTTTTACTTGTATGACTTCTCTTACTAGATACATGTATATATAAGGTGCAAGAACTTAGTCAAGGGAACAAGGTATGGTCCTAGGGATGGTCTTGGTCATGGTCTTGGTCAAAGAGACAAGGCATGGCTAGCATTAATGAGAAGGCATGGTACATTGACCAAGTGTTGAATTCTTTCATTTTTCTTGTATAACTTTGTATACAATGCAAGAATTTCGGCCAAAGAGTGATATAAGTGAGATATTTTTGTAACTTTTATGTATTGGGTATAAAAGTGGGTATTTGTTGAAGCGTAGAAAAGTTTTGGTGGTTCCGGGAGTGCCTAAACGCAATTTATCGCGAAACGTATACACTTTACGTATCCGATAAAAATAAAATGAACAAAGTTAATAATTATTCTCAAAATAATTATATAAACCTTGCTTGATGTAAACATTTAATTGTTTGATGCCCGTTTACATTGAACGCTAATTTTTAGCTTACGCGATTTAGCTTAACATTTACGATTTAAAGCAATTGCGTACAATACAAAAAGTACATTGCGGATTTATCGACGTCGTCAATGACTTTAAAACACAGGGTGTTATAAGAATTATTAGCTTCCTTACCTTGCCGTCTAGAGAAACCAATAATCATATTGTTATATGTTGTTCCTTACACACACTTAATATTTCTCCTACTTGTGTACGGCACAACATTACCTAATGTAGACAAACAATTCGACAAGCGCTTCTTTGTATAAACAATATGATAGTGTCATAGATTTTTCAAGTATATTTCAAACCATAATATTTAATAAGGAATTATGGATTATTATTCTATAGATAACATTTCAAAAGGCAATATCATAATGGCAACTTGTTATCTTATAAAATAAAATGCAATCTTCCTTTAAAACTATGGTTGTTCATATTTGGAAAGTAATGAATTATTTCAAAGCAAGCTAGAAATAATATGGGCAACTAACAAGGAAATTAAAGCTTGAAGCTCCCACTGAATTTGACAACATTACATGGCTGTCATTTCAGTAATTAAACGCAAGGCTCCCACTGGATTTTGTAGCATGGTAAGTTGTTACATCACCAGTAGAACACAAATAGCGATTTATTTACTTTCTACTCTCTTAGAATGCCTACAAGTATCAATGTACTTAGGTATAAACAAGGGATTATGAAGTTCTACTTATGTAGTTGAGGGGACTGCCATCCATTGCTTTCATTAACTTAAACATTTGCATGCATTCCTCCTACTTATCGTTCTGCTTAAGCTCAGGGTGTTTAGACTATAGGAATGAGTGGGTCCAAGAAAAATACCTAGAAGACTTGCTAGTATATTTCTTTACTCGTTGCGGTTTATTGAGAATTTCTCTTATTATCATTTAAAACTCATACATCGTCTTGACAAGTACAAGATGTCATTATTTTGGTAGTTATAGACAAAATGTACTCTAGTTACACAAAATATTTTATCTCATAATTATTTCAAAACCAAAAAAGGGTAATGAGGTGGATTATAAGTGGTTTTAAATATAATGAGACAACAATTCAATTTTTAATCCCTATCTTAGTTTTGTTACAAAGGAGAAGAGATAGGAGTAAGTCTCACTCTTTCTTACCAGGAAAAGAGACTTTGTTTGTCTTTTTAAGAAAACAAACTTTTGTTTATGAATTCTGTTGCTATAACACAATTAATCAGAAAATAGAAAGTTCAATTTAGTATTTTTGATAATTAATTCTTTTTGAAATTAACTACCCATTTTTTAAATAAAACAATTAATTTACTAAAAGACTAAGATCCAACTTGACCTCCCACTTATTACCGAAGTTGACCATGTGGGTAAAAAAAGTAGGGCAAGAGGTAAGCGGGTGCATTAATTTTATTGATTGACACTCTTAGATTTATGGAGACATATGGACATTCGTTAACACATATTACGTAATTCATGTACATGTTTTGTTCATCTTATGCACGATGTCCATGGTGACCAAAGCATACTCGATTTAAGGTCAACCAAGTATAAGAACATGCAAAAATTGACATAGATCTGACCTATGAAAAAATTTGCCTTGGGTTGGAATTAACCTTAGGTCTGACCAAAAAGAAAAAACCAAGTGCAAGTGTTATTAGATTGGCTGGCATAGACTTAAAATTTCACATAAGGGTATACACATAAGTTTATAAAAACATGTGTAAAAAAGGTATACAAAGAAGCATGCAAAACATCTTTGTAACACAAGTTAAGAAAAACAATTTGTTAACTTAGTTTTTAGTTTTTAGGTGTGCCAATATCATGGGAAACATTACAAATTGACCAAACCCTATATTATACTTCTGCATGTGTCCGAAGACACAAGTTCTTCCAATAATTTCCTCAAATGCCGAAACATGTAGTGGCGCGGGAAAAGATTAAAGGTCAATTTGACCCTAGAAGTCCACTAAAGCCATGCAAATAATTGTACAGTAGTGACATCATATGATAAAAGCAAAAAAAACTTTAGATTTTCAAGAAAACAAGTTTCATAGTTTAATGTCCGTATTACTTTCTCCAAAAACGATTTTTACAAATAACACATAGCAGGTCACAAGGAATTTCTAATTATGTATGTAATTTATCAGACAAAATTGAATCATACTTCAAGTTTGACTTATCGCCAGATACTTCGAGTATATTTTCCACACCTCGATAAGTTTTACAAGAATCTTGATTTAATTAAAACACGTTTCACTTAAAGAATTAGTTCGTTTATGATTTCAAAAATTCTTTTGCATATTGTATCAAGTCACATGGAATATAACATATAAGTACATAAACATACAGAAAGAGGGGAAGAGGTGAAGACAGACTCTATATCGAAAGCAGTAAATTATATAATACTCCGAGTTCTCAAAAACGAGTGTTCCCCAAATGGAAAACCAAAAGACTCTCACTAGGTTTTCAGCTTAGTACCTAGATCGCCACATGCATCATATAATATGATTGCGTGAGTCTTAAGGCTGGAAAAAGAAAAGAATAGAAAAACATGAAACTTAATTAACTTTTAATTTTAGATCTATTCTTTTTCAATCTTTATTAACTAGTAATAATTACAAGATTCTAGGTTTTATTTATTCTTTATCGCAAGAATTGCATATTGTTGCCATAATTTTCAATTAAAACAATAAATAAGGGTTTACTAAGCGGATCTAGCGTGTTTTATAAGTGTGTAACCCATAACATCAAACGAACCTGGCTCTGATACCACTGTTGGGGTTTTACAAACTAGTTAACAAATTAACTACGAGTACGCAACGGATGGATCTAGTTTGATATTAAGAATTAACACACAAATAAAGTAAGTAATACTAACCTTTATGTTTAATGACAAAAGTCAATAAACGAGAATCTTGATCTTAAAAACTTAGTGATTAAATTACCACCTCTACGGTTGCTCAAACAACACGTCAAACAAGCACGCTACCATGCTAGTCGTTGCTTCACGAAGATCGAACAACAAGTGTTAACCGATCCAAAACCCAAAAAGGGTGTGTTTGAATCAGTATGTATAAGAAAAGGAATAGAGATCTGTGGATGTAATCTACTTTTTCATGTAAATTATACTAACACATGCATACGTAAATAACTACTTGCATGCACACAATATAGATATTGCTTTGTATTTTGTCACCTACTTGGAGAAAAACAAACGACACATATTGTGAAGTTTTAGGTAGATCGTATGATTTGTGTTTTGATGATTGAATGTCGTGTGTGATGAATGAATTATGAGGCTAGGGGTGGGTGTTTATATAGGCACCAAACCTTAGTTTTAAATAAACTAGAATACCTTTAATTCCTCATCACAATACAACTCGTATCCCTTATCTTCAAAATTGATCCCAAAACCCCCTTCTAGAAGCTATATGGGTCGGCCAACAAGTGACACCCATAAGGTTCGGGTTTTGTCAATTTTAGTCCCTTTGGTTTATTTTTAAATACTCGTTAAGTTAGTTATAAAATCATAACGGTAACTAACGGTTATTTAAAATCATTTCGTGAAGCATATTAAACCTTTAATAATAAAAATACACTAAATGTATGTGTAAAATGATTCAACCAACACCCTCTCCATGTGTAGAGAGGGTTTATATACTTATATGGATAGGCCGGGCCGGGCTTACTATGGGCTTTCCTTGGACTTTCTATAAGTCGGCCCGGTTAGATTACTTAGATATTACATTGAATTGACTAACTATTACCAAGGCTCGTGAGATCGATAATGATCGTCACTTCACTAAAAACTGAATTCCTAACAATCTCCCCCTAAGGGACGATCGTTGAGATCTTATAAATGATCACCACTTTCTGTGTTCCTAACAATCACCCCCTAAGGGGTGATCATAGATATCTCTCCTTGTGACCTTGATCATTAATCGTTGAAGCTTCTTGTCTTGATCTTGAGTCCTTTTTGTGTAATAGTTGATCTTTTATCTTGCTTCATTGCGTAGTGATCATTGACTTTAGGCTTGAGCTTGTTCCTTTATCTTGACTTGTATGTGAATATGTGATCTTGAGCACCTTGAGATCATCAACCAAGCATAATCTCTTTTTGCCATCTTGTAAACTTTGCCATCTTGTGAACTCGTGACTTTTAGACCGACATGCTCATACCTTTGTTGATTTGATAGCTTGAAAGCTTTAATGATGCATCTTTCTTGAAGTTCTTTAACTTTAACACTTCGTCACTTCAAGAAAGACGTTTGGTATCAAAGTGACAG
>BQNB010013759.1:0-76525 GCA_026074375.1 Tanacetum coccineum
ACTAGAAAATCCCTCTCATGTGTTTCTCTCTCTAGAAACTAGCCCAATCACAAGAATCATCACCCGGGTTATGAATTAAACAATCCTACAGCTAGCACAAGAGATTACAAAGAAGCAAAAAGTGGAAGATAACAAAGAAATAGCAAAGATTAAAAAGTTAATGGAAATCATTCCAGATGAAGAAGAAGTAGCAATTGATGCTATACCTTTGGCTGTTAAGTCTCCAAGTATTATTGACTGGAAGATTCATAAAGAAGGAAGAAAAAGCTATTATCAAATAATAAGAGCCGATGAAAAGTCTCAAATGTACATGATCTTTGGTCACATGCTTAAAAGTTTTGACAAGGAAGATTTGGAAAATTTGTACAAGTTGGTAAAAGCTAAATATGAGTCAACAAGACCAGTGAAAGACTTGGATTTGGTATTATGGAATGATTTGAAAACAATGTTTAAACCACATGTAGAAGATAAAGTATGGCAGAATCAACAAGACTACAAAGTGTTGAATTGGAGGCTGTATGACTCCTGTGGAGTACATTTCTTGAGGATGCAACATGTGCAGATTTACATGTTGGTAGAGAAGAAGTATCCTCTTACACCATCTACACTTACAATGATGTTGGAAAAGAAGCTTATGATTGACTATGAAAGTGAAATGGCGTATCAGCTTTGTAAATTCATCATAAAACAGCTTAAGAAGTAAAGAAGTGTTTGGAAGCATCCTCCCGGTGTTGGTGAAGTTTTAAATGAAGAAACTTGATGATTTTGAAGAAGAATATCAAGTTTAAGGGAGGATTGTTAGGATTAAAAGTCTTCTTGATGTTGTTTGAATTACTGCTGCTCATGTTTGTGTTAATGTTGCTCAGCTGAAGTTAGTGCTGCTCATGAACTTCAAAGAAAATATGCTAAGTATTTACTACTGCTAGTATAAAGTTAGTACTGCTAGTGAATATTAATAATGCTAAAGAAAATATGTTAAGTATTTACTACTGCTAGTACAAAGTTAGTACTGCTAGTGAATATTAGTACTGCTAAAGAAAATATGCTAAGTAGTTACTACTACTAGTGATAAGTTACTACTGCTAGTACAAAGTTACTACTGTTAGTGTAAGTTAATGCTGCTAAGGTTAATAAGTTAGTACTGTTTGATTGTTAGTATTGCTTATGTGATATGTATTAAGTTATTTGTAGAAAAGATTATGAATACTTAGGAAAGTATTGTAAGCCGACTAGGGATCCTTAATGTATAAAAAGAGGTCCTAGGGCATAGAGTTTGATGTATCTCATCTCATAGTTTTTCATATATCTTTTTATTATTCTTAGCTTCAAGGTTTGTAACCCTAATACTTTGAGAGTATTTGTATTGTTATCATTAATAGTATTGGAGCTTATTTGTTGAATTGTATGTTAATTGAATTACTGTTTCATCAATAATTCTTCTTAATATTAAAGATTAGATTCCGCATAATCTTTAATACATTCAAACACAGTTTTTACTATAGTTATGTTAGATTTATGTAGCACCTCGATAATTCACATAGCAGCGGAAGCTAAATATGGGGTATTACTTCATGAATCAACAGTCATAATCATAGAAAACGACTCATAAAGAGACGTGTGGAAAATTTAATTATCATTCAATATCATATTAGATTTTTACAAAAGGAGGTCCCAAAATACATTTAAAACATAAAGGTTGAATGATAACAAGTTTGGACGTCTTCAAGTCCATGCCACTCCGTGCCTTAAACTGCTTAGTTACCTGAGATAAACATACTAAAAAGGTTAACACAAAGGTTGAGTGAAATTCATAGGTTTGTAATGAAACGGTTGAATACAAGTCATCATAAGTGGTAATAATTATACAATTACAATTATTATGGAAAACAATATTATTGCCTTAAGCTCATGAACTCAAACATTAACATGGAAATCACCTCAGTGACATTATTGAGGAACAAATGTCCTCTTGGAAAGGTAAGTTGCCAAAGTTACCCATTATTCTCAAATATAGCGCGCTTGGTTACCTCACGTATAAGTAAACACAAACGGGATTCGTCAATCCCGATAGATCTATCCACAACATTCGCGTTCACTCGCAAGTGATTAATGGTTCATGATTAAATGATATTGGCAGTAGAGGTAAACTTAGGCAATAATATATCAGGATAGCATACAGTTGGAAAAATACTTGTATTCATGGTTTATAGCATGTACCCCCACCCCCATAGGGTTTTGAAAAACATATAAAGGTGGGACTATGAACTCACCTTAACAGGAAAATCTGATTGATGGCAAAAGTAAATCAAATGGAAGTAAATGACTTCGTCACGTAACCTGGGGTAATATGTCAAGTCTTTGTTAGATTGTTTATATTTCAAAACTTTATTTCATAACGTTTAACGTAAATAATAATTTGGTTTATTAATTTGTGAACACATCGTATCACTGTTCAGGCTATCATAATCCAGAGGTCATGTAGTAAATGGTTGAGGAGCTAGGACACTTTAAATCGTAAATCCAGCAACTCGTCAAAACGTCTACCCAAATGAAAGCCCCTTACATGAAATTCCCTAGTTACGTGATATGTTATAGTTTAAATGATAAGATTTTATCTTTTTAAGTTTCTTCAAAAGCTAGTGGATGATCAATTATGTTAAATATATAACATAATTATTTTTATATGTTTCGATCGATGAATGAAACGATAAATGTGTTGGGCTTTTAATAAAATCGAGTCTTATAATGTTTAAATATATTTTTATTATTTAATATTCAAATATTACATTTTATACCCTTAAGAATTTGAAAATGGCAATATATACCCTTGGTATATATTATTTTACAATTTAAACCGCTTTATATATGATTTTAAAATATTTAACCCTTAACTTTCAAGTAAGGAAAAACAGGTCCTTATGGTTTAACTTTAGAGTATTTACATTTTTGTCCCGAAAGTTTATAAGTTTCAAAATTTTACAATATATACCCTTTATGCATAATTCAATTTGCATTCTTAGTCCAAAATCCATATAAGTTGTATTTTTAACCTTGAAATTGTTTTACAGCTTATATCTTATTACTATAAACCAAAATAAGTTGGTTTTTACGAGCTTATAGCTTATGAAATGAGCTTATGAGCTCGAAATCTCAAAATGGGTGTGTTTGGTTTTGAAATTTTTACCCGATGGTTAAGGCTTTTAGGGTTTGATTCAATGCTTATAAAAATGATAAAGGAGCTTATAGGAATAGCTTATTAGGTCAGCTTATAGCTTTTAGCTTATAAGGATTCAAAATAGGGTTTTTAGGGTTTATAAGGGCGCGTTTGGTTTAGGAAAACCATGCGTGTAGCCTTAGGGTTTTAGGGCCTATTTTACGTGATTATTAAAAGGTATAGGGAGATTTTAAGATTAAGAATAAAGATTATTCTAGCTTATTAGGGTTTCAGCCAAGGGTATAGGTTTTCAAAGTGGATCGTTTAGGGCTCGATTGGGTTTAAGGGTTTCCAAAAGAGTTTTAATTTGTACAAGAGGCTAGAACAAGTTTATATATGATCTATAACGTATCAAAAGCTTATAGAACAAGTAGTAAGACTTACTAGTACACAAAATTGGTCAAAAATGATGGAATGGGTCAAAATGACTTGGAGATGAATCAAGAACCTTTCTTCTCTTGTTCCTTGGTTTCAAAATAACTTAAGCTTCTTTTCTTCTCTTCTAGGACTTGGCTAGATCATGGTTTTGAGTATGTGTTAAGTTTAAATGGTGAGTTGAGGAGGTGTGCATGTTTCGGGTTTATATAGGGCACGAAAAGGAGTAGTGGCAAGGTTTGTGTGGATTAGTGGCTAAGCTATAAAGGAGTGGTGGCCAAGGGTTAGATAGGAGTGACTAATGAGAGCTAGGACTATCTTGGAGAGGTATAGGATGGTGGTGTGGGTTCGGTTCACCATGGAGGTGACAAGAGGTTTACTTGGAGTGAAAGGGTGCAAGGTGGTGACAAGGAGGATAGCATGGTGGCGACAAGATGCTAAGCAAGGTGGTGACGAGGGTGGTTGCTAGGTTAGGATTTAGTCTTAAACTAGTTTAAGCTAATTTTGGGTGGTTTAGGGTTTTTGGGTTAGGGTTAGGTTTTTAGGACGAGTTAGGGTTAAAATTTGGAGGGAAATGATGTTTAAATGTTGTGCTTTGGAAGCTTGTAACTTGTGTTAAAGAAGTGGTATGAAATTCCTATAAGAATTGGAGGGAAAATGGCTAGTTTGAATGTTGTGCTATATCGGGTTCTACATTAGGCTTAAAGGAGTTGTATAATGGTTTTGGAGGGAAACATATTCTAATATTATGCATTGGTAACTTGTAAACTTATATTGTATGTAAACATTACATGTAATCGGGGTTTTGATATAAACGTTAACGTATAAAGTTCGTTTTATATTAATGTTATGAATAGTATGATAAATAGATAACGTATGTAAAAAATGGAGTTTAAAACATATTACTTGACATATTATAACGTTCACTTGATATAAACGTTGATGGAATTGGCATTGGTAGTTGCGTGAGCTCGTTTACTTTGGAAATGTAAGTTACGTTACATAATGGATGGAATAAAACAAAAATATTTCTGTGAAAATGGTTCTATTAAATATAATAGATGGATAATTACATTGAGGAAAATTGTGGGTTGTTATAGTCTCCCAACCTTAAAGAAATCTCGTCTCGAGATTTAGTTGGATGTTGGAGTGATGTTTGAAAATAGATGTGGATATTTGGCACGCATTTGATCTTCACGTTCCCATGTAAATTTTGGTCCTCTTTTAGAGTTCCATCTTACTGTAACTATAGGGATGCGACTTTGTCTTAGTTGCTTGACTTCTTGATTCATAATTTCTATGGGTTCTTCGACAAAGTTGAGTTTGTCATCGAGCCGAAGCTCTTTCATTGGAATGATGAGGGATTCGTCAGATAGGCATTTCTTTAAATTCAAAATGTGGAAGGTACTGTGGACATTACTGAGTTCTTCAGGAAGCTTAAGTTTGTATGCCATTAAGCCGATCCTTTTAAGGATCTTAAATGGTCTAATGTACCGGGGGTTAAGATTTCTTCGCTTTTTGAATCGGATGACACATTTCTGAGGTGACACTTTCAACATAACACGATCTCTAACTTGGAATTCCAAAGGCTTTTGCCTTACATTGGCATAACTCCTTTGCCGGTCTCTTGTAGCTTACAAGCGTTGTTGAATTTGTACTATCTTTTCAGTGGTTTCATGGATTATCTTTGGTCCTGTGATTTGGACATCTCCAACTTTGGCCCAGCAGATAGGTGATCGGTACTTTCGACCATAAAGTGCCTCAAATGGTGCTGCCTTAATACTGGCATGGTAACTGTTATTGTAGGAAAATTCTACCAGTAGTAAGTGTCTCTCCCATCCTTTTCCAAAATCTATAACACATGCTCAAAGCATGTCTTCGAGTGTTTGGATGGTTTTTTCACTTTGTCCATCAGTCTTGGGATGATATGCCGTACTCATGTCTAATTGAGTACCCAAAGCACTCTACATTGACTGCCAGAATCTGGATGTGAAATGACTGTCACGATCCGATATGATGGATATCGGCACTCCATGCTGTGAAACTATTTCCTTTATATACAACCTTGTAAGGGTCTCCATACTATCTGTTGCCCTGGTGGGGATAAAATGTGCTGATTTGGTAAGGCGGTCTACAATGACCCAAATTGTGTCATGTCCACTTGATGTTTTGGGTAGTTTTGTAACGAAGTCCATCGTTATTCTTTCCCATTTCCATGTAGGAATCTCTAGTTGTATCAGTAAGCCGGATGGCTTCTGACATTCTGCTTTAACTCTAGAGCATGTCAAACACTTGCCAACATATTCAGCGATGATTGCCTTCATGTTAGGCCACCAATAGAGTTTCTTTAGATCCTGATACATCTTGTCAGAACCTGGGTGGATGGAATACTTTGATTTATGGGATTCATGCATGATTAAGTCCCTCAAATTACCAAAGAGTGGTAACCAACTTCGATTCTTGATACATCGGGTTCCATCAGGACGTACTTCAAATGCTTTGTCCATTCCTCGTAGGTTCTCAGCTTCGATGTTCTCTTCTTTGATCGCCTCAGTTTAGGCTTCGAGGATTTATGATGGTAATTTTGGGTGAAGGGTCATGACTAATGCCCTAACTCAGAGTGGTTTGATTCGTTCCTTCCGGCTTAAGGCATCTGCTATTATACATTTTTCCTTCCAGGATGGTAACGAATCTCACAATCATAATCTGAAAGAATTCTAACTACATGCGTTGTCTCATGTTCAAACTATTTCTGATCAAGGTATGACTGAAGATCTTTATTGATCGTGGGATGAACACAGTTACACTTTGTGCCATACCATATAGTGAAAACAACTCCTCCACTTCCACTTCCCTCTAATTTTTTAAGAGGCGAACTATTACTATCTAATTCAAGGTCGTGTGTGGTATAGTTTTCTTCATTAGGCTTAAGTTGTTGGGATGCTTATGCAATAACTTTTTCTCTTTGCATTAACAATGCTCCCAGGCCTTGATGGGATGCATCACAGTAAATGACAAAGTCATCATTCCATTTGGTTTAATCTAGATTAGGAGCTTCACAAAGTTTCTGTTTTAGCAATTAGAAAGCTAACTCTTGGTCTTCTCCCCAGATATACTTCTTGTTTTTCTGGGTTAATTTAGTCAAAGAGTGATGCATCAGAGTAAATGAAAAATATGTCGTTTCCTTCTGGTAATGCTAAGATTGGAGCTTCACATAGCTTTTGTTTTAGCAGTTGGAAGGCTGACTCTTGGTTTTCTCCCATATATACTTCTTGTTTTTCTGGGTTAATTCAGTCAAAGGCTTTGCAATCTTTGAAAAACCCTTGATGAATCTTTGGTAGTAGCCGGCAAGTTCGAAGAATTGGCGTATCGCTGTGGGTGTGGTAGGAGATGCCCAATCCTTGACTTCTTTAATCTTGGCGGGGTCAACGTGAATTCCTTGACTGTTAATCACGTGCCCGAGAAATTACACGATACTGATCCAGAAATCACATTTGGAGAACTTGGCATACAATTTCTCTTTTTTGAGTAATTCTAAGATTATTCTCAGGTGATCTGCGTGTTCTTCTTTGTTACGGGAGTAGATAAGAATATCATCGATGAACACTATCATAAATTTATCCAAGTATGGTTTACATACACGGTTCATGAGATCCATGAACACAGCAGGCGCGTTGGTTAAACCAAATGGCATTACTTGGAATTCATAGTATCCGTACCGCGTTCTGAAAACAGTCTTGGGAATATCTTCGTCCCTGAATCTCAGTTGGTGATAGCCTGATCTTAAGTCAATCTTTAAGTAAGTACTCGAACCTTAAAGCTTGTCGAATAAATCATCGATCTTGGGTAATAGGTAACGATTCTTTACGGTGAGTTTATTCAGCTCCCGGTAATCAATACACATTCTGAAAGATCCGTCTTTCTTTTAAACAAATAAGACAGGAGCTCCCCAGGGCGAAGTACTTGGTCGAATAAAACCTTGGTATGCTAACTCTTGTAGTTGGTCAGATAGTTCCTGCATTTCTGAAGGAGCTAATCTGTAAGGTGCTCGGGCCACTGGTGTCGCTCCTGGCCCTTAATCGATTTGAAATTTCTTCTTGGTGAAACGGTGGAAGGTCGGGTAGGTCTTCTAAGAAAAATCTCACGACATTCTTAACTATGGTATTTCTTCCAATCGTCTCTCGTTTGACTTCTTTCCATTTCTTGGGTATGAAAATGTTGACAATCCCTGGATATATACTTTTTGTTTTTTATACAAGATATGAGGCTTAGTAGAGTTTTACTTCGATCACCTCGAATGAATAAAGTTTACACCATCGGATGGGGATGTTAGACGACTTTTCTCGTCACAGATAATTTAGCATGAGAATCTTGGATAACCAATCCATACCAATGCCCGAAGTCGAAAACTACCAAGTTTAATTGGCATGAGATCATTTCGCAAAGTTGGTTTAACAAGATCTGAGTAAAACCCTGGATAACTCTGTATTAGTGCATTTACTAGGTTCCATCGGCCATTTCAAGTCAATAGGTGGTATCTAGGTGTAATTGGTAGGATTTAAGCATAGATGCAGAGATATGGGATAAAACTTTTCTTCGGCTCCTGAATCAAATAATACTCTAGCTAGATGTTGGTTTAGATGGAACGTACCCGTGACTACGTTTGGATCTTGGTGAGCATTCTTGTCCCTCAGCATGTATGCTCTCCCATGGGCACTATTGTTGATTCTAGAGCCTATGGTTTCTGTAATGCTCCTTTCTCTCCACAGCTTGACAAGTACTGTCACTGGCTGCAGGGTTGCTTCCTAGTGGCGGACCTGGCGCGTTTTGAAGTATCTAGTTGATGACACACCTTGTTGCAAGTCATCGCAAACATTGACTGTGCGGTCCTGGTGATGCAGATTGATTATTACACAAGAGGGTTCAAGCATACACACATCCCTCTCGACAGTTGGGGTGGTAGCATAAACTGCGGTTTCTTGCCTTCTATTCTGTTGTTGGTGGTGATCATTGTTGCGGTTGTTATTGTTGTTGTTACGGTTGTTTTGGTAGTTGTTGTTGGTGAAGGTTCTTCTATCATTAAACTTTTGTTTGTGATCATTGGTTCCTTCGCACAGAATTAATGCTTTTGATTACTTGTCCATTAACCTCTGGGTTATTGGTAATGGCTTCTCAAAGTTTGAGGCTTTGAAGCGGTAACATTTCCTTCAATACTTTTGGGTAATCCCCCGTTGAAGACTTCCATAAGTTTCTCAGAATTTGGTACCATGTTTGGACATAAAATTGCCAACTCCTGGAATCTTCTAATGTAAGTCTTGAGATCATTCCCTTTTACAGTCAGATTGTAAAATTCATCTTCCATTTTCTTGACCTCGGTTCAGGGATAATACTTCTTTATTAAGAGCTTTTTAAATTCGGACCAGGAAATTTTGTATGCTTCCTCTTATTGCCAATGGCTGGGCGATGAATTCCACCATGATAAAGCTTTCCTGGGTTTGTAGTACCAGTAGCAAATTTCACTTTGCAGTCCTTGGTATAGTTGCTACGGGAAAATACTAATTCAGTTTGTTCAAACCAGCGGATGAGGCCAACAGCGCCTTCTGTACCTTTAAAATTGAAAGTTTGACAGCTCATAACTCTTTGTAGCTACATTTTCTTACTACATGAGTTTCTCTTGGTCCGGTGTTCCTATTGGTATTATCAGTATTTGTCATGGTAGCAGCTTGTGCTTCTAGAGCTGCAGCAACACTATCAGCAACTAGTTTCTTGATGGCGGCCTGAGTCATGGCTGGTGCTGCAGATGTTGATGTCCTCTTGGGAGCCATTCTATCAACATTTACAAGACAACATAAAATAAGAATCCATACAATGCTATAGTCTATATCTTAAGTATTGTCAAAAATTTTCATACATAGTGATATTGATATCATTTGACATAGATACTTATTTGGTACAAGTTCTAACAAAGAAATACACATCCTTTGATATTACATTGTTGGATATAACAGAAAATTTGGGAATCTAAGACTTCCGAAGATGGGTACTCTAATAAGCATCTGACTTATTAGGTTCCTCGGGGACTGATTCACTTATCAGTGGTTGCGGTATGATCCATAACGAGTTATCTAACTCCGCGAAGATAGACTCATCAAAGGGATAGTCTGGTGGTGGTGTAGTTGACCTAACCGGTGATGAAGATTCTACTGATGATGATGGAGATAACGATATGGGTGATCTAACAGGAGGCTTAGTATCTTTAGGTGGTGTAGGTGGAATTATATGCTTAATGTCTTGAGCATTAATCATATCCGGATATAAAGGTTCGAGAAAGCCTGGTGGTAAGAGAGCCATAGTAACATGGATACATAAAGATACGATACATGAATAACCTTAACAAAGGGTATAGGATAGACAACCACGACATACATAAATCTGTATCATGAAACATCGAAGTATAATGGAATCACCACTTCATTATGTCATAAACAACTTGTCTACATATTTTACATAACCAAAATTTGACAAGTGTCGTTATTTATGCCACACATCCCGTGGTTGGATTCTAAACAAAAGCTGTAAATGACAAGGATCTAGTCTAGTAGTCTGGTGGTCCTCCCTTGTGGTTCTTGAGCTCATGGATCGTGTCCAGAAGACTCTTCATATCTGATCGGTGGCGAACCTGGATATCCTCGATGATCATTTCCAGAGTAGAAATCTTGACGCGAGCAAGAACAATCTCGTCGTCATGCCTTATTTGCTCTCTCTGAAATCCAGAAATCTGGGTACGGGCTTCTTGAAGTTCGGTTTCTAGTTGGTCAAAATCTCGCTGTATGATTACTCGACCATTACCAAGACCTTCTATCTTATCTTCCATGTGCTCAATGCGCTCAAGAGGGAGCTCATCTAAGTGATTCAAAATAGTCTTGATCTGTTCCTCATGGCGCTCTAAACGCGTCTGATGAGAAGTCTCTCCTATCTCAAATACCTAAGGTGGGGCAGAGGAATCAGTAGAGAAGGGTGATAGGAAATGGGCTCGTTTCTGAGGTGGCAAAATCTCTTCGGGAAGAAAGAAATCTCGGGGATCAAATAGTGGTGATGGTGATAACACTGGAGATGGAGGCAAAACAGGCGATGGAGCAATAGGAGCTCGTGGTAGTGGAATAGGTGATTTATTACTAGTAGCATTATATGCTTGCATGACCTTCATATATGGATCATCGTGGAAAGGTGAGATGGCTAGTGAGGCCAAGAGATCCTTAGATAGATCCTCTGAAGGGTCAGAAGAAGTGTTTCCCGGTGAGGCTGGGGAATAGTCCGGTGAAGCCGGGGTATAGTCAGGAGTATTTGTAGAGGAAAAAGCATCCTCAACATTAGAATCATATTGGATAATAATAGGGTGGGTATACATAACTCTGTAACAACCCAGTGGAAAATAACATAAGTTATTTATATTAAATATAATAGTTATGTATCATCTGTTAAACAAATCTCTTTACATACTATTCAGGAAAATAAGTGCACAGAGGACTTTCTAGATGAAAAAAGTTAGTAAGTTAAGTTTAACCTTGTTTCTCTATAACCCATGAGCTCTTGATACCAATGTGTAACACCCAGCATAATCACATAGCAACGAAAGCTAAATTGGTGGTATAACTTCATAATCAACAGTCCATAAATCATAGAAAACGACTCAAAAAGAGACGTTTTGGAAAATTTATTAATCATTCATTAACATATCAGAGTTTTACAAAAGAGGTCCCAAAATACATTTAAAACATAAGGTTTAAATGATAAAAATTTGGACGTCTTCAAGTCCAAGCACTCTGTGCCTTATAATTAGCTTACTTACCTGATATAAACATGCTAAAAAGGATCAACATAAAGTTAAGTGAATTGCACAGTTTGCAATATAATGTTTGAATACAAGTTTATGTAACAGTTAATCACTGAAACTAATGCAAAAATCATAGAAACAATATTATTGTCTTAAAAGCTTTCTGACACCAAAATGTTAACATAGAAGTCATATCAATGACATTTAAGGAACGAATGTCCTTCAGGAAAGGTAATTTGCCAAATTACCCATTATTCTTAAATATAGTGCGTTTGGTTACCTTACTAGTAAACACAAACGGGATTCGTCAACCCCGATAGATCTATCCACAATATTCGCGTTCACACACAAGTGATTAATGGTTCATGATATAAAGAATATCGACAAAAGAGGTAACTTAGGCAATAATGTATCAGGATAACATACAGTTGGAAAATACTTGTATTCATAGTTTATAGCATGTATCTCCCCATGAGGTTTGGAAAATATATAAAGGTGGGACTATGAACTCACCATAACAGGGAAATCTGATTGATGTCAAAAGTGACTCAAATGGAAATAAACGGCTTCGTCACGCAACATGGGGTAATATGTCAAGTCTTAGTTTTTATATTTCAAGACTTTATTTCATAAAGTTTAACGTAAATATTAATTTGGTTTATTAACTTGTGAAAATATCGTATCAGTGTTCGGGCTATCATAATCCAGAGGTAATGTAGTAATTCCTTAGTAACGTGATACGTTATAGTTTAAAAAAAAGATTATATCTTTTTAAGTTTCTTCAAAAGCTAGTAGATGATAAATTATGTTAAATATATAACATAATTACCTTTATATGTTTCGATCGATGAATGAAGTGATAAATGTGTCGGGTTTTTAATAAAATCGAGTCTTATAATATTTAAATGTATTTTTATTATTAAATATAAAAATATTACATTTTATACCCTTAAGAATTTGAAAATGGCAATATATACCCTTGGTATATATTATTATACACTTTAAACCCTTTACATAATTTTATATATTTTAACCCTATTTTAGAAAGTTGGCAAAATAGGTCCTTGTAGTTTAACTTAAGGATAACTACATTTTTGGTCCGAAAAGTTAATAAGTTTCAGAATATACAATATATACCCCTCATGCATAAAACGATTTGCATTTTTAGTCCAAATGTCCATATACTTTGTATTTTTTGAATCAAAATTAAGTTTTGCCAGTAATATCTTATCGATAAAATCTAAAAATAAGTTGTTTTTTTTAAGCTTAAAGCTTAATGAATTGAGCTTACACTCGATTAGTTTCAAAAAGGGTACGTTTGGTTTTAAAACTAAGACTCGAAACGTAAAGCTTTTAGAGTTGGTTTTCCAAAGCTTAAAAATTAATAAGTTTAGCTTATTACTAAAAGCATTTAGGATTGCTTATGGCTATAGCTTATTAGGTTTACGAAATGGTTATTAAGGTATTTAAGGTCGTTTGGTTTTAGGAAAACCAAAGTGTAGTTTAGGGTTTAAGGCTTATTTCCTTATGATAATGAAAAATACCTAAGAGCTTATAGATTTAGGATAAACTTTAAGATAGCTTATTTTAGATCGTCATAGATTAGGGATTCCTAAAATGGTCAGTATAGGGCTCTAATAGGTTAAGAGTTTCCAAAAGTTTAAGCATGTACAAATGACCTTACCTCAAAGCTTAATAGCTGATCTAAAACCATATCAAGAGTATATAGAACAAGTTTGTAGGACTTACTAGAGCTCAAATAGGTCTAAAGACTTGGATATAACCTGAACTGTTAGAGTTTGATTCAAGAACCTTTCCTTTACTTAGCTTGGCTTCTAAATAGCTTAAAGATCTTTCCTTCTCTTCTAGGGCTTGGCTAGAACATAGTTTTGAGGTAGTATTTAGCTTAATGGTGAGTTTATGGAAGCAAACATGCGCTAAAATATGGATCGAAACTTGGAGTGGTGCCAAGTAGTGAATAAGTGGTGGCCAGTATTAGCAAAGCATGTAACTAATAGAGGAAAGTGAGAATTAAAGCTTGGAGAGGTGTTAAAAGGTTAGGAGTGGTGTTCGGTTTACTAAGGTGGGTAACGCGGTTTACTTGGGGGACAAGGGTGGTGACAAGGGGGTGAAGGGTGCTAGCAAGGTGGTGACAAGGTGCTAGGGTGATGAGGACAAGGTGGTGCATTATGGTGGAGCAAACTTGCTAGGTTTTCGGTTCTAGTTAGAAACTAGTTTAGGTGTATTTCGGGTTGTGATTAGGGTTTTTTGAGTTTAGGGTTAGGTTAGGAGTATCTAGGGGTAGTTGCGTGAGATCGTTTACTTTGGAAATGTAAGTTACGTACATAATGAAATGGAATAGAAAACAAAAATAATTATAGTTAAAATGGTTGTATTTGATACCATAGGTTGGAAAATTACATTGAGAACAAATGTTGGGTTTAGATAAATTGATTAGAAATTAACTAATTAGGATGAGGACTTCCAGGAATAGTTTGATGATGTTGATTGTTGTTGGAGATGAACTTCAGATTTGTTGATTGTTGGGATTGTGACTTAAGTGTGTGAAGGATATGTGCTGTTGTTGTCGGTATACAGTCTAAGTGGAATGGACTGACTGACGTTATGTTCTTGTATAGGTACTTTACCTTCTTTGTGGGTACCACGGGATTCTTTGAATAGACACTGGCTCAGTAAATAATCTAAGAAATCATTGGTTAAAATCCCCTCCGAAGGTTTGAGAGAGAGGTTGTTGATAAACCACCAATTTTCTTTATCAAGACATTTTACAAAAGGACTTTGAAACATATTTGATAAAGGCTTCTCCCCTTCCTCAACAGTTGCATGAATGTCAGTGTGTGTGACTGTTGGCATTAAGTAGGCACTCCCTGATTGACGCAGCAAATATGAACCCTTACACCCCGACAACATGCAAAGAAGAAACACAGAGATGGCGATGATGAGGTTTCATCGCATAAGTTACAAGATCACACCATACAATGTTTCCAACATTTAGTTTTACAAAAGAATCCAAGTTTTACAATTCGTGACAAATGAAAACGTTAGTCTAAGGGTAACACCCCAGTTGTTCACGTCTTGATCCCCATTACTCCTAATTTACCTTGGTTCGCAACACACCTGAAAATGATACTCGAAAAGGTCAACATAAAGTTGTTGATCTCGTAGGTTTGATAACAACCAGTTGCTGTGCCATAGTTTCGAAAGGTGGACAAATATGTAATACGATGGTGAATACACACAATAAATTAGCTACCAACGTAGCAACACATGCTAGCGAAGGTCAATAGATACACCACTAATATAGATATCAACATAACGATTCCATACTACTCTTAGATCCATAGATGCACGACGAAATGATACTAACATAACAACTCCATACTTTAAATGATCCACAACAATATAGATACCAATGCACACAAGTTCACAACTCTAAGTCACACCGACCTAAATGCCTACCACTAGGAGCTATACAAAGTGGCAAAGATCACACAAGTTCGCAAGTTCACAGGATCATATAAAAACAAGAAGACACAAGATACCACACAATCCCACAGTAATGATCCACATACAATTCAACCAATCTCATCATGTCATTCCTCAAGCATACATATGCACATAGCATTGTCCAAAAAAGATAAAAGTTTCGCACAGTAAGAAAACAAGTTCAAAAACAGATTTGAGCATCATTTCCCCCCAACGGAAAAGAGTCAAAATAGGGCTACGAGAACTCAACTCAAAAGATGATAGTAGCTGAACAAGATAACCTCTACACAAAGCACAACGGTACCCGGCCACGACTTAGTTAATAAGTTCACCTTAGTATTATGTTGTACAAAATTGTTTTGTTGTGCATACGTTTGCATTAAAGTTCACAAAAAGTTCTCATTCTTATTATAAAATATTTTGTATCATGGTTGTGTGGACTAAATAAGATGACTTGATGCACTCGGGCTAAGTGCGACAGTGACACATAAAGAATCGAGAATAGAGTCGACGAGCTAAGATGAGGTAGAAGTTCAAAAAGATTCGAGGAGAATTCGATAAGAAATGGTTAAGAATATAAAGATCGAAAAATAAAAGGATAAAAGTTTATTCCAAAACGATAAAGTAAAAGGTAAATTTTTCAAAAAATAATAAAATTTTATGAATACGTCTTTAAATCGGTCTAAAAAGAGTAAGAAGAAACACTTTGCCGTATTTAGTATGTTTAAGTTCATTTGTTTCAACCTTGACACTTAACGATAAATAAAATCTAAATTTTGTCCTTTTTGTCAGATCAACACGAAATTAGTAACTAATTTCCAAGATATTTTTTAAGTGTGACATGTTTTATAAAATTTCAACATGACCCGTTCGTTTGTAAAAGTTTCCCCAAGGTTCCAAACCTTAATTTTATTCACTTTCCACTTTCAACAATTTCTCAACAAAACATCAAGTTTATGTTTCTCACAACGATCCGTTAAAACAACATTTTCATTGACTATCCAAACAGTTTTAGTTTACTCGAGTACAACCCATTCACAAATCCAATAGTTAACTTAAAATCCAAGTATCATTCTAGTCCATTATATCATTGGGCCTTACGACCCATTAAAGTTTCTTAGTTAGCCAGATAATATTGACAAGTATAACATAGATACCTTATTGGGCTTTTCGACCCAATAAGTCCACTAGTATCTTTTAAGTTTCCAAATAGGTCTAAAATAGTTCTCCAATACTTAATCATAAAATAAGTTCTCTTTAGTTCGCTAAAATAAGTTGCCAATAAGCTAAAATATAGTTCAAGGGAATAAGCCGAGACCAAATAAGCTCAAGATAAGCCGCAACTTATCTTAGCTTATTGAGCCATGACCCCCAAGTCCAAAATAAGCCTTTAAGCCCAAAATAAGTTAATAAGTTATACAAAAGCAAAAAGATCTCAAGTCCAAAGAAATAAGTCACGAAAAATAAGTTATGGCTTAATACTCTTATTTGGCCGCGAGCCTAATAAGCTCGAAAGTTCTCAAATAAGTTCAAAAATAGATCCGTTTGTATCAAAACCTTTTCAGTTATTCATATAATCTCCAAACAAGTTAGAAAATATCCGATAATAAGCCGGGGTTAATATGCCCTTAATAAGCCATGGCTTTTCGTCCTTTTTGGGTCGCAAGCCCAATAAACCCCCCCAATCAAGAAGTTCTCAAAATAAGCTATAAAATAGTTTTGGAGCAGGACAAAGTCAAATAACCGACGCAATAAATATTTAATAAGCACACGAATAATCTAGTTTCAAAAGAAGATATACTCATGAACACTTATTGGACCAAGTCCAATATTCGCCCCATTAAGACCCGAAATGACAACCGAATAAGCTCAAAACCAAGATGGAAAATTGCAATAAGCTATTAAGCTCTTTATCTCCAAATACGTTATGAAAAAAATAAGCTCCTAACAATCTAACGATAGATCGGTACCAAGACAAAATGGTCCGAGCCCAAATTCGTCTTTCTTTCTTGTTGGGACCTCAACCCCAAATACTCCGAAACCAAATAAGTAATCTCAATTAAGGCCCAAAAACAACTAAGCTAGAAAAATAAGCCCTGAATATAAGAATAAACTACACAAATACGCCACAAAGATCTCGAAAATATATAAACCGAATAAGTCATGAGGGCCGAGCCCATGACCCTTGTTCGCGATGCTAGGCTTTCGCTGATATTGGGCCGAGACAACACCACAAGCTCATGAAACACAATACCCCCATGACAATCTTATTCAACATCTAGGTTTCGAAATAAGCACTAATAGGTCCCTAACACAGTACATAATATCTTACCACAACAACCACGAAATAAATGACCAACCTTTGCTCCCTTTTTTTATCCACGACGAAACCAACGCACCCTTATTTATCCTTCGTTAAATTTCGAGTTTAGCTTTTTAACAAACGCATTGTACAACTAGTTTTAGATCATAATACTAACCACAAAAGTACAACTATTTAAAGATTTTGAAGACTTACAAGATTTATGGTTTTCGGTTAGGATTCGATGCGAGAAAACAAACAAAACGTTGTTTTGATTACCCGAGACTATAAAATAATCAACCCTTAAATATTCTTAACCCCATATTATTCATGAATAAAACTTGAAAAATGGTGGTTTCTTACCTTGTGTTTGCTCATCTAGTTATAAGAGAGAGAAGGGAGAAAGAGTTTTGCTTTTTCTTTGATTTCCAAATATACAAGGTGTGTGTGAAATTTGAAATGTATAGAGACAAAAGAGGGGACTTACATGGAAGCAAAAGTTTAGCTCCCATGTTCCCCTTGTGGTTCATAGTACAAGAGGGGAGGGAATCCTATTTATTTTGTCTTGTGTTGAGACTTTAAAACTAAGACTTGTTTAGATGATAACCGAAATTGAGTTTTCACGAAACGACTCATATGATACTAAAACACGATGCCTTAAGATCAACCAAGTAAAGATTTTTTAGTCGTTGTTTTACTTAATTGCAAAACTTACGTAGTTTTCTGTTTTTCTTGACTAGTTTCCGAACGTAGTTATGAGAATTCACATTTTACGACAACCGCTAATAAGAATCATGAAATAACTTATTTAAATTAAGTTTAGTAAGTTCACTCCAAGATAACTAGATATACTTTAGTTCACTGTCATGCCGGTACACGCTGCGTGACTTTTTTTAGCTGAACACGGGTAATCTTCCCGGTAAAGAAAAAAATGATAACACAAACATTAAGATAACAAAAGCGCTGACTCACAATATTTATAGATTTACTAACAAGATACTCGATGGACGGTTAACCGTAACCATTTTGCGCAAGAGAAGTCAACAAAAGTTAACTTTTTAGTTTTTCCCAAAAGAACTGACAAGATCGAAGAGCGAAGTTTATGCAAACATAGTATTTTAAAATACCAAGATCCAAGATGTGACAACCGTGTCTTGAGCCGGTTAGTCAAACCGATAGTGTTGACCCAAGTATATTATTATGTGTTATAACTATGTGTTTATGTGATCTTATGTGAGTTTGGTTATCAATCTATGAGCGTGATCATCTCATTTTGATTTAATTTATTGTTAATATGGGAATTTCATTTTGTTCACATTTTGTGACAATTGAATTGATAGTATGATTTTTTATGTGTGCTAAGTGAGTTAAGTATGTGCTTAAGATCATTTTGAGTTGTATGGGCATCTCATTTTGATTCAATATGTGTGTTAAAGTGTCGGATATTCCAGGTGTTCACATGTGGTGATAATGGAAATGATTGACATGTCGCATGTAATGCTGTGTCAAAATATTGGAAAAATTGGAGGATGAGTTTTATGGAAAGTATGCATTTTAAAAAAGAAATAAGTGAGTGAAAATAGAAAGTTTATTAAGCAAACTTTCTAAAAGTAGAAAGTGGTTTGGTGAAATGAATGTTATATTTAGAAAGTAGTTTTTATGAGAAAATGTTTATAAAATTAGCTTAGTTTTTTTTAAAACTTAAGGTATTGAAGGGAATAAATTAATTAAAAAATAAAATAAAATAAAATATTTTTTTCCCAAACTTACATAAATACGAATTTTGTAGATAAAAGAAAAAAAAAGGAAAAAGGTTTTTGATTTGGACTAGGACTTGTATACTTTTATTAAAACCTGTAAACCCTCAGAATTTAGGTTTTATTCCTGCTCACTCTTCACAGGTGTCGACCTCAGCCCCTAAGAAGAAGAAAAAACAGTTTGATTCAAAATTAAAGAGCTAGATCGCGTAGGAGCAAGTAAGAAGCGCTAGTAATTATCTATTATTATTAACATTTTAATTATGTAACAAAATCAATGATGGATTCTAGGGTTTCATAAAATTTAGAATATTAATGATATTTGATGATGATAGAATGATTATGGCTTGATTAGGGTCATGTTCATGCAATTGGTTTGGTTAGATTTGCGTAAAAACTTGATTTAGGGTAAGCAGAATTTAGGGCTGTGTTTACGAGTGAATATATCCATGATGGTAATAGGTTTTTGAGTGTTTCTAGACTCTAAATAGTAGCTTCATGAATGTACTTTTTCAGAAAAATTGGCCTCGAAAGTTTTTTAAAAGGTCGTATAAAAAAATAAGTCAAAACAGTAAAATACGGGACCAGATTTTGGTCATGTATGTTGAGGGGTAAAACCCTAACTTAAAATTCAGATTGAGCTTAGACCTTCTATCAGTAGTTAAGTATCCTGTGTATATAGCGAACCTCTGAGGAAAAAAAAAAAAAAAATACCTTCTAATTTTATGTCTAAGTATGGTTAATAAGTCCCAAAAAACGTTTTTAGTGTACAATCATTATCGAAAATGGGACTGTTTTGAAGTTTGATTTCTTTAGAAGTACTTGTCATGTAAATGGCTTTTTGGAAATCCAAAGGATAGTTAATATAACTCAAAATGAACATGGGTGATTTTGTAAGAATTATGATGGTCATTAATAAGTGTGTGGGGTACGTAAAGTCATGATAAAATTCTGTAATTCTGAGTTAATTATAAGTAACTAGTGGAAGGAGTTAATGACGTGGTTAAGTTTGGGCATGGTGTCGAGGTGACCCATGATGGTTAATTAAACCATTAGACATCCATCAATAATGAGGTGTTACATGGACAAGACTTTTAGCTTGTCGCGTATAACACATTTGTATTTGATTGTTGTACTTGTTTGTAATATTGTTTTGGAAGCAGCTTGTGCATCAGGTGAGTTTCAATAGCCCCTCTTTTCTTTATGATTAATTGGGGTGGAAATGATGCTTTTGTGTTTAAAAGTTGTTTAAAATTGCTTGATTATGTGGTTTTACTTGAGGCATGAACAGTTATGTGGTTATTATATGTGATGTGCTTTATTGTTGTGTCGTTGGTTGGAGCAGAGGGGTACGCCTATCCCATTGCTTTGTGATTCCGGTTAAAGGGTAGTGGTTCTACCTATTTAAATGCAACTGGAGGGTTGAAATAAGACTCAATTCTATGTGATTCCGATTACAGGGTAGTGGTTCTACCTATTTAAATCTAATTGGAGGGTTGAAATAATACTCAATGTTGTGTTGGTCTAGGCCTAAGTATAAGTTCTAGCTGGTAGACTTTTAGGTGCGTAAGGGACATATTTGGTATCGGGGGTAACGTTCCTACCCAATGTTATGAGTTGTTGGATCAGGGGTAACGTTCCTACCCGTTTATGGTGAGATATGCGTTGGATCGGGGGACACATTTCATCCTAGTTATGGTTGTTTGTGCGTTTGCATGTTAGCCTGTATAATTGCTAGCTTACATGTCCTGCCATGTTTTGTTTTATTAATCGCAGTAATTGATTTAAATCTTGTATTGGTGTCGTAAAACCTATGACTCTCACCAACCTTTATGTTGACGTTTTAAGCATCATTTTCAGGTGAGTATCGTGATGATAAGAAGGATGTTAGAGAAATTGGCTAGAGAGACCCTAGGACATTGCTTGTGGAGTTGTCTTACTATCATTTCATTTACTCATTTGTTTTTGGCTTATACTTGTATGTTGGAAGATTTGTTAGTATTTGGATTATTTTATTCGTGTACGACAATCTTTAGTACTGCAATACTCCTTTATCTTGTGTTGGTATTGTCATGACACATAGTGTCCCTTTTTGTTATTTCTTCCATTTAGATTTCTCTATCGTAACACATAGTGTTAGTGATGCTATCTATTCCTCAGTTAGGTCCTCATGCGTTTTCGCCTTGGCGGGGTGTGACAGATTGGTATCAGAGCCTTTGGTTATAGAGAAGTAGGTGGTTGAGCCTGTCACACCCTGCCAAGGCGGAAACGCGAGGCGTAACGAGAATGGATATCATCACAACACAATGGTGTCTATATAGAGAAACTAATATGCATGAAATAAACAAAACATAGACACAAAGTGTCATGAAAATACCCAAAACAAATCGATAAATTCAAAGGCGTCTTATATTGAAGAAAAGGAGGTTCTCGCCAATATAGAGACATGCAACAATTATCCATAATCCAAACAATGCAAAATTCAAGACAATAAAGCAATAAACTTCATGACATCCTACGGTCTCTTTCTAGCCACTTCTCTCTATCTTATTCCCATGATGCTCACCTAAAAATGATGCTTAAACGTCAACATAATGTTGGTGAGAGTCATAGGTTTAAGACACACATAACAATCCTTTAAAACCAGTTACTGTGATAAATAAAACATAGCATAACTGGACATTAAATGAACTACGTACAAGCTAACATGCAAACACACCAAACCATGTTGAGTCGGTCACGCTCAACATCACAAACAAGGGAACGGAACGTGTCCCACGATCCACAAAAATGAGACGATCACGCTCACTATAAACAATCCACAGCAATGAGACAGTCACGCTCAAGCACAACAAACAAGGGAACGGAACGTGTCCCACGATCCATATCTCCATAGCAAGTAGCACATAACATACAATAGTCTCGTATATCCCATGCCTCATTTAAAACACATTATCACAGTAACTAAAGCATTTAATACTCATAGCATCATTTTCACCCCAAGAAAACATATGAAAAAGAGGTTATGAAACTCACCTGATGCTTTGCAGCTTCCACAAACACTAGCACGAATCTAAATAATCAAAACAAACACGTGTTACATGCGACCAAAGTCTATTGCTTAAGGCCCTTTTAACAATCCCTATGAAGGATGTATAAGTGTTACTTACCCTCATGGGTCACCACGACATCATGCCCAACCTTAACCAACATGTTTACACACTTTTCCAAAGTCTTACAATTTACCTGAAAACGCATAATTTTGACCTCACTTTACCATTTTCTAAATCATACCTACTTAGCTTTATAAATTTTACCACAAATCATAGGTTCAATACCATGAGTCTACTAACTCCATGATTTTTAAAAATATCTAATTTTTTTCATAATATCTAAATTTCCTTTTCCATCTCATTTTCTCTCTCAACTCTCTCTCTTCTCTCTTTCTACACGATTCTCTCTCTCTCTCTTTTCTTGGATTCGTGTTGTGTGTTATGAAGTGTTAAAACGGGTCCTACAAACAGCCACATAGAACTAAACTCCTGTAGGTTGGATAATCCTAATTCAAATTTTAAGTGGGGTTTTAACACCTCGTAATCTGATCTAAATCTGACCCAAATTTACTGCTTTGACAACTTTTCTCGTAACCAACATTTGAATGACTTACCAACCTTAAAAACTTTCGAGGCCGGATGTTCTGGAAACTAGACTCTCTGAGCTACTTCATAGAAACTGGAAACTTAACAAACGCTATTCCTATCATTAAGATATTAGCCGAACAACACAGCCCTAAATTCTGCCCTAATCTAAATCAAGTTTTAACGCGATCTAAACCCTAACAAATACACCCATATGATCCTAATTAAACCCTAATTATTACAATATGATTAAACATCATAAATTTAAAGATTTTATAAAACCCTAATTCCATCATAATAATTATTACATGATTAAAGATTAATAACTAACAAAAGATTAATTAAAACATACCTAAACCTTGATTTCTCTTCACAAGAACAAAACCCTAATTATTTTTTCTTTCCTAGCCGGCCTACACCTTATTTATATATTTTTTTTATTTTATTTTTATTTATTTATTAATTACATATTTACTAACATTACCCTAAGTTTTTTTTAAATTCTAAGCTTATTTACGCAAACCTTTTTGTGTAAACGCAATTTACTAGACTTTTAAAATAAACTACTTTTCATTTTCATTAAGCCTAAGTTTCCAAAAATAGAAATATACATTTCTTTCTTATTCTAACTATTAAAACCCATAAAATTCTAATATTACTATCACATAATTACATATATGTAATAATACATACACGATAAATCACGAAAACGTTTAAATCACCAAAATTATTTCTTTGTCACCAAAAGTGAACGAAAGGAATTCAATCAAATTCTCTACCATTCCAATCTCATTGAGATAATCACACTTAATAGATTGATTACCAATTCATACATAAACACATATAAACACACATAAACTCATATAATCACATACACCATACCTTGCAACAGATACATAAGTCAACGCTAACAGTTTGACTAACCTGCTCAAGTCATGGTTGTCACACCTTCATATCACAATCAGCTTGAATTTTCTCAGCAACAGATAATTAAGCATATTTCTTTGTTCTGGTCACCCCATTCTCTTCAACATTAGGCCAAATAAGTGGACCGTTTTCAACTGATTCAAGTATCATTCTTCTGTATTCTCTATTTTGCATGTATAATTCCATTCTACTTTTCCAAGAATCATACAGGTCCTTGTCCAACATAGGTGGACGGTTCTCAGCACCGAAGAGTATCATGTACTCAGCAAGAGTATTTTTTTTGTCCAAGTGGAATAATTAAATCCATTTTAATGTGATAAGATAAAAGATGATCATACAGTGACTATAGGTTGTTATGTTAAAGTGAGGTTTGATTAATGAAATTAAGTCTTTGGAATACACAAGATTTTTCAATTCTTGATAAAACCGGGAAATCAAGTTTTCATGAGATTTTACAATTCAAAGAACAACCGTATAATTCATCTGATGAAAGTGTGTAGTTCTCACAAGTAAATCGTCCTTGGAAATAAACACGTATAAATCGCGTGTGAAAAATAAACACGTATAAATCGCCCTTGGAAATAAACACGTATAATTCGCGTGTGAAAAAAAATACGTATAAATCGCCCTTGCAAATGAATGCTTATAAATCGCCCTTGGAAATAAATACGTATAAATCGCCCTTGGAAAATTCACGTATAAATTGCCTTTGGAACTACGTATAAATCGCCTGAACAAGATAAATCGCCTGAACAAGAAACACGTATAATTCGCCTTTGGAAAAATCACGTATAGTTCTCCCAATACACTTCGAAACTCTAAAATCAAAAATCTTAAAAAGACTTACTTATTGATGTTTTTACCTGATTTTTCTTGTACTTCTTAGCTATCTAAGACTATTAGAGCCTTAAAATCACAAACTAAGATTCTTGCTACAAAACCCTTTTTCTAACCAAAAGACTCAAAAAGATGGAATTTTTTATGGTTTTTCAAAGATTTTCTTGTACTTCTAGCCTAAACTAAGATAAATAAAGAAGAAAGTTAAAAGCTTTATGGTTTTAAACCCTCAAAAGATGAAAATCTCTTGAAAGATTCGAACCAAACTTACGAGTAAACAAAGGTAACAAACGCACACAAAACCTTCACAAACACCCCATGGCTCTTGATACCAATTGTAAAATATCTTAACACATATAGTATGGAATTCGTTTAGAGTTTTAGAGAGAGAAAGAGGTAGTTGGATGAATACTTAGAGAGAGAAACAAAGAAGAGAATATTAGATTAAGTGTGTGAGAAAAATGAACAACCAACACCCTTACCATGTGTGGAGAGGGTATAAATACAATGGATAGTGGCCAGGCATGGGCCTCATAAGAGGCTTTCCATAGGCCTTTAACCTGGTTAGCTTTCTATCTTAACTATTCGACTTACTACGAGCTATGACTAACTATATTGGAAGTGACTGATACTTTTCGTATTCCTAACAGGTGTATTCACTAGGTGCTTACGCCTTATCGGTCTTTGTTTTGTTTAAGCTTATGGTAATAAATCTAATCATGACTGAGTTTTGAGTGTGACATCTTAACTTTTCATCAATAAAACATAAACGATGAGTCTCTTCTTGTATTAGTACTTGAAAGACTTGCATCATATTTTTCCTAATCAGTTTCATGTACCATGTGGATTTGTTTTCTTTATTTCTAGATTTGCTTGAGGGCAAGCAAAGGTTAAGTGTGGGGGGATTTGATAACGCTCAAATTGAGTATGTTTTTAGTAGCGTTATCCGTACTTTTGTATAAGTTATTTGGCTATTTATCTATGGTTTTGTTACTTTATTGTATCAAAGTGTATTTGCAAGTGAAGAAGAAGAGCGAAGAAATCAAGTTTTATACGAGTACGAAGAATCCCAAATTAAGGCTAGAAATTAGAAGCATTTCAAGAGTACAAGAGCCAACTATTCAAGCTTCCAAGTCCCAAGGATGAGCCTAAACGAAGTATTACTGAAGTATAAAGACCCTCGACCAGGCACAATTCAAACGGAGAGCTTAAACGATAAATCGAGCGACATTCACATGGGAACGAAGCCCCGGCCAGCCGGCTGAGACCTCCAGCCGGGCGGCACCCCTGCGTCTGATGTACTCTTTTTATCTTGAAGCCCCTTGAACAATCAAGAAGGATCTAGACCCCTTTTTCTTGGCATCTTATGACCCTTTGGCCCCAAGGCAAGCATTGAATACCCCAAGGCCTTTCTAGTAGTATAAATAGGGTGCTTTGGCTAGTGTTTTGATATAAACAAATTTCATAATCAATCAATCTCATTAGAAAGATCTCTACTACTCTCTCAAAGCTATAAACCCTTCTTAGAATTCCAAGAAAATCCCAAATGTTTGAAGGAGAAAGAAGCCATCTTAGGAGGTCAAGAACATCAAGAATTCTTCAAGTCATCCAAGCCTCATTTCTTGTAATCTTTACATACTTTGTAAGAACCTTTTAATCATGTTTATGAATCCTTTAATTTCTAGAAATATGTCTTTGTTTGCTATGAGTGGCTAGTATCTTTATACACTTGGTTAAATAATGTTTGTGGAATGATGATTCATTTATGATTGTGATAACATGTTTTCTTCAATTTCAAGCTATTTCTAAAATCCATCTATGCTTATGATTCATGTGACATTGTTTTATCAATTGTTAAACATATCATAGGATGAAAAGGATCTTGTTAATCAATCAATTGTTGCCTTTTGTCTATGATTGGATACCTTTTGTATTGACCATTTCTTAAGCGGATTGATCTAACAAGAATCATAATTGTTGGTGTTAACATGTTTGTGAAACGAACCGCGAATCAAACTAGTTAAAACATGAAGTAGTCTTGAATTGATTAATTGAACATAAAGCTTGTTTTTGTCACTTAAGGTCTTAACGAAGATTGAAGGTTTTGAAAACAATAGATTAGATCACCATCTAATTCATAGAATCAACATGATAAAATGTTTATCGCAATCATACGAATCGGATTTCCAAACTAGTTTAATCAAGTGTAGCATTTAAATCATTTGAATCTTTATAATCTTCATTATTTGCTTGTTAGAATTGTTAGCATCGAAGTTTAAACCATCTAAACACACTAATCCCCGCGAACGATCCCGGTTTACCATATAATCTCTTGCTATTAACGGATGAGTACACTTGTTCGTTTGTGTTGATAAGAAATTCGGTATCCGTGTTATAAATTTAAAACTTATCCGTATCGCAAGCATCAAGTATCCTATTTGTTATTTCCTAGAAATTTTTACTGCATAAATCACAAAATTGATTAGTACAATCATATGACTCGAAACATGACATAAGACGCGAATTAATCTAAATTATTTGTTTAGCAAGTTTGAATGGTTCTTAGAAACCAGGTATTTTCCCCTAAACTTATTTGATGCCAAATACCTTTGATTGCAATTAAGACGAAATTAAAGACAAAACAAAGCATGATTACATATAATTCAAACATATAAAGAACAAACAATAAGGAATAAAACACACGACATACCTAATGTAACCGCCCGAGATTTCGACGTTATGACGATCGCGAATTCCGTCGTCAATAATATTATTTTAATATTTATTATTACGTATGATCGAAAGCCGACATTAAAATTTTAAATTTTTATTTACCCGAATAAATATATTCGTGTTTCATTGTGAATGATTTGGAGGAATTTTTATTTTCGTCGACTTGTAAGTCGGACCGAGACCGTGTGTGCGTTACACGTATTGGGCATCATATACATTATGACGCGCCCCGTTAATTTCAAAATTTTATTAATGAATAATTATTTCATTTTCGTCATCTTTTGACCGTTTTGGCAAAAGTCGTTAATTTTGGCTATGTCACGAGTCGTGCTCCGGATTTATTTCATTTGAGCGATTTAAAAATTTATTATCTCATTTTTATTTCGGAAGTAAATTATTTTGTTTTAGTATTTTACGACCCTTTTCCCGCGTTTTAGTCGAAGCCGAGTCAAAAACTTTATTTTTGCACGATTTAGCATTTTTAATAAATGTTTTAACTAAATTAAAAATTTGACGAAAGAAAAAAAAATTTACAAAACAAAAATCCCGAGCCGTGATGGTCGGTTTTTATTTAAGTAAAACATAGACGTGTCAAAAATACAAAGACTAAATGAGGGGAGGACCATTTTTGCCAAGTGACTAAACTAGGCAAGTATAAAAACAAAATTTTATAACATTTCCATTCATTTTTACTAGAACAAAAGTGTGTAGTGTGTGTGTTTCACCAACCTCCTATTCTTACTTTAGCATTCACCCAAGAAGGTCAATGATTTTTCAAAAGCCATTCGTGATACCCTAACTCTTTTATAGTGGGGAAGGTGTCAAAGAATTCTGAGTCATCCTCTTTGTCTTTATTCTTCCTCTTCTTCATCTTCTTCTTCCTCAATTTCATCCTCAAATTCCTTATTTGAACTAACTAATGAATCAACACTCTAACTATTCTTTAGCCATAAATCAACTTATAATTTTCTTCTCAAGGCAAAGGGCTTCATCCCTAAGGGCAAGGCTAGATGGATTCGCGGTCTCCATAACGAAGAAAGGAATAGTCAAATGAGAATTACAAAACAAACACACAAATAAAAGATAGACTACGAGAAAGCTAATTGACAAGAAAATAAAATTTCACTTGATAGGAATCTTGTGAGTAGACCTAAGCTAAATAGTATTCAAAACCTAGACTATTCCCCAAGCAGCGGCGCCAAAAACTTAATGTAGGGGTTGCAAACACCAAAGTTTTACAACTCCCTAGGCAATGTACCTAACCGTTGTAGTGTAGTATAGGCAAGACTTGGGGTTGTTATCATTCTCTAGGGGAATAGTTTGTGAAGGTTTGAACTAAATGTAACTAAGGTCTAAGGGTTGAGAGAAGATTGTTTTTGTATTTTTTATATTTTATGAAAGCAAGTAAAATCTCGGGTTTGAAGGTGGTTTGTTTTAAACTAATTAACTACTAAATCTAAATCTAATTTAATTTAATATAACTATGTGGAAACTCGTATAGGTAAATGATGACATCAAATAACGAAATTTTTATAGCATCATTTATCCCGCGATTCTTACCCATTTTATATCATTATTGCAAGAATTGATACTTAATCATTTATATTTGAGATTTGCAGTAATCATGGAGTATTTTGTGAAGATTTACTAAAAGGCACGCATTATAGAGGTAAAACAAAGAAATCTGAAGAATACTATTCTAAGATCCTATACGTCGTATCCATCAAGGAACTTAAAGTGTCCAAACATTAAAGTTGGTGATTCATACAGTTTTAGTAAGTATAAATAAAATTTAGAAGAAATCCAAAGATTTATAAAGTATGTATGACCATCTTAATCCTTATAATAATCGCCAAAAAATGTAAGAGTAAATGTAGAACCAAAAGAGTTAAGTGTTTATTGCCTTCCGCCACAATATAATGAAAAGTGTTCAGAAATTATGTAATGTTTAATAAGTAGTATGGGACAGGTTGAAATCGTTCGATTTTCAATAATATATGGGTCTACTAATAACAATTACAGTACCAAAAAATACATTAAATATCTCCCTGTTCACGCTAAGCTCATGAACACAGAAGCTCGACATATATGAATTCAATTTAATGCACTAAAAATTTGCCCCGTGTAGATGTTCAAACCCGTAAAACTTCCAAATTGTTCCTAAACTGTTGCATTCCTTGTTTTGGACCTCCAAGAACTAGGAGAGAGCATTACTCACCCGAACAGGGATGTCAATCCCAAATAGATCTTATTATAAAACTCGCTTGCTACCCTCAACCACCCCGTCCTCCGGTCCAAGAAATTGACAGTTCATATAATTGGGACAATGGTGGGTTATGTTACTAGGCACATAAAATGAAACAGGAGATGATAACCGAAAACACTTGTGTCCAATAAAAATTAACTGTTGTATTCGTAAATAGCTTTGAGTACTTAAATCCATAAGTAGAAAAGAGTGTGATATAAATCAAGTAGTTGAGTTCGAAGTGAGTATGTAAACAATTTCCGTATACATTTATGTCAAAAAATAGTATGCAGACAAAGTAATGAAACCAAGTTTGTAATCGCCCATGAAATTGTGTTTATAATGGAATTGCAAAACCAAGTATGTATACAAGTATGTAGAAAAAAAGAAAACATTAGTATATTGGGTTAAATATTATAAATGGAAAGGTAAAAAGATATTGTAAACGAACATGTAAATAAGTTGCGTTGAGCATGTATTCTCCCCCGAGATTTGTAAAGTAAATGTAAAACAAGTGAAAGAGGGGCTATAAACTCACATCGATGATGAAGAACGATTGGCGGAAATGCGCATATAAAGCGCCAGACAGAACGGAAAAACTGAAACGGTTCGACCAAGAAGTTGCAGCTTATCTTAACGGCTAAGACCCACTAGCCTAGGATGATGTACTTGGCTTTCCGATGAATGAGTACATCAACGTAATACGTTGATAAAAGATTTAGATTTAAAGTTGTAATAGTTTGGTGGTTGGTTAAATAAATAGTTTGGAAATATACGTAAAGTGTGAAATATATATTCTGTATATATGACACACGAAAAATAACCCTTATATAATTCATACCGTGAATTATATAACACGACAAACATCCTAGTAATTAATGAAAAATATATAATACCTTGCAGGTATTATATAGTAAGTGCGAGTAAATAAATTAAACCAATTAGTTTGACACCAATTTCATTAATAAAAAGACTTGGAATAAAAGTAGACACCTGTCTTAACGTTATTAATTATACAACCGATGTTTGTAACAGTTTATAATCATTATAAAATATAAATAATATTTTGTAAAATATATTTCGTTTCTTCGATGGGTTGCGTCAAGAACAGTTCGTCTCATTGTAAAAGTATAGTTTTCGTTCATATGGTCGAGGTAATTTTTATAATACACAGTTTAATGTATCTATTAAAATATAATCTTGGAGTCCCCTTTTATCGGTTTCTAAAACAATAGCAGTTCTAGTAAAACATTACTAAATATAGAAATCTATATAAATTTCGCCATGACCTTTCCGTTTATAAAACGATCCCAAGTCGAACGACTTTGTTGCAAATCCACTTTCCCAATTTAATTTAATAGAAATCATTTTAACATTTTAAGGGTGTTTATTAATTATCGTTTAATAAACATTATTCCAAATTGAAACTTCGTACGAATCATAGTATTTATATTCGTTCCGGGCGAAGTCTAATATAAATGTATTCGAAAATTAAATTTGTCACATTTATATAACCATTAACCACCCGTGTACCCGATTAATAAATATTGTATATCAATTCTTGGTATATTTTTATTAGTTAAGATTATATATTCCAAACGAACCCTCATTGTTTCCCTCGTTGATCTTGAGCTAAACCAAACGCACCCGTTTGGCAATTCAGCCAAACCATACAATCCCCTTTTGCCTAAAACCCAGACCCAAACGCCCCTTGGTGATTTCCGCCCCAACCAAACGCACCCCTTGGTGCCACATAACGACCACCAAACCAGCCCTCTCTGCTGACTAAGAAGAGCCGGATCCCAACGCACACTGATGCGTTTCAAACAACCAACCCGAACACCCCTATGCAGACCAAAACTCACCCTATCACTGCCTGTTTCGCAAGCCATGCCAAACCGCACGCTAATCTTCGATGAAGAACAAAACCAAACATCCTTCACGGCTGCTAACAACAACCAAAGCGTCCTATACTTTTTATAAACCCCCAAACGCACCCTTATACACAGTCATTTAACAACCCTAAAAACCGGAACCACATAACTCACTTATTAGGGTCCTTGTTATACCACGCACCCTTGTGGTGTTACTTCAAAACAAAACGCACCCTTAGCTGGTGCAAACCACAACCCAAACGTACCCTTTCTTGTCATCAATAACCCGAAACAAACACGCCGGATGTGTTATGAACCCAGCAGCCAAACACCCTTCTTGGATTGATAACAATGACTAAACGCAACCCACTCGGTCTGTTTTCACAGCCAACCCGCACCCTACGCGGTGACAAAAAAATACTACACGAACCCAAATGTACCCATGAGATGGGCTGAGAGGTGGTGCGACTGATGGTGTGATGGAGATGATGATGTGGTGGGGCGGATGTAGTTGGGGTGGCGGCGATGTGAGGAGGACGATGGTGTTGGGTGGGAGATGGTTGCGATTGTTGTGGTGTGAAGATGGTGGAGGTACGACAATGGTTGATTGGTTGTGATGGTGTTGGCCGGAGGGTGGTCGGAGATCGCCGGAGCGGCGCCGGGAGAAGAAAGAGGCGCCTGAAAAACATGAGTGTGTGGGTGTGAGTTATGAAAAAAATAGAAAACCCTAATGACTTATATAAACTAGAAAGTTTTAAAAAAAAATATAAAACAAAGTGGAAAGTGTTTAATAGTTGGGGGTGAGTTATGTAAATATTTTACAGGGACCAAAAGTGTAACTTTTATTAAATAATGGTTCGGGACTCGTTTAGGCCACTTAACGGATGATTCAAAACACGAAACTTGCGCCATTGTTTTTCAAATAATTTTTCTGATAAAAATGAGTATTCACTTGATAGCATTTCATAAATATATTTTTATAACATTTCTAAAAATATTTGTTATTTATTTAGTGACCCGGTTACGCCTCGTCCGAAATAAAAATGGATTTCAACTCGAATATTCGCGTTATAATTAAACGTTTTCAAATAAAATGATGACTAATTTATTAAATATTTTTATTTAATAAAAAGTGTTAATTAAATATAATTTAATTATTTTCTCGTTTCTAAATCTTGCGAGGGCATTTCAGTCACTTTCTGTCTGTTTTCAGGTCTTGGTCAAAACTGAAAAGTTGTCAGGAATGTCGTTTTACATCAAATTGCTTTAGAGTCTGAATAATGAAAACGTGATTTAGCTACTCGTTTTGATAATTCAACCTAGGAATAACTTATATCTCCTTTAAAAATTCCGAAAATTCTCGGATGTTACACTATGTGGAAACTCGTATAGGTAAATGATTACATCAAATAACAAAATTTTTATAGCATTATTTATCCCGCGATTCTTACCCATTTTATATCATTATTTCAAGAATTGATACTTAATCATTGATATTTGAGATTTGTAGTAATCATGGAGTATTTTGTGAAGATTTACTAGAAGGCACGCATTATAGAGCTAAAACAAAGAAATCTGAAGAATACTATTCTAAGATCCAAAATATGCGTAGTATCCATCAAGGAAAGATACGACGTATCTATCAAGGCACTTCAAAGAACCAACGAAGAATTAAACAGACCTATACTCCTATCCAGAAGACTTCATACCCATATCCAAGATATAGTAATTAAATATTCTGGAAGATATTGAATGTGGTCCCACTCTAAGAAACACCCAATACGCTGTATTGATCTCAACCAATACGGCGTATCGACCAAATTCCAGACAGTATAAATAGAAAACCTAAAACGAGTTTTAGGTGTGCTTGATCATATTTTTGATACCCTAACCACAAAAGTTGATTTTTAAAAGACAAGAAGAGCAGAATAAGTCGAGTGATGTGCTGTTGTATAGGGTCAATTTACTGGTTACCAAGTTTTAAATTTATATTTAGAGGACTTATCCTAATACAACACTTTAACGGGTAGTGTACCCGATCGGGTGGAGTTTCGTGGTAAGTAGGGTGTCGAACACTAAGAGCGAGGTTGTTAACCTTATAATTTATCAGTATTTTCATTACTCTAGTTACGTTAATTCTAATTACTTGTTAAACCTATGCTATATACGCTTCTAACGGATATGGGGGGTTTTCAGCCTGAGAGACTGGCATAGATTTTTTGGTGACAATAATCAATTCTAAACACAATAAACATGCAAGAAAATAATCAGAAGATAAAAGAGCGGTACAAGCCAAATAATTGAAAACTGCATTAGCCATATTAAATTCGATTAAATGCTGGTATGTTTATTTAGTGCAATGATTTCTTATCTCGAAGCGGCATATCATTCTTAAGACTTAGGCAGGACATCATCCTAAGACCTACACACGTTGAATCCTGTCACAATTAACGAATCCACATAAAGCATCCTTTTAGTTTAATTATAATCTATCTAGGGATTATAGCAATGGTGATCTTGATAAACCCTAGCCCATCGGGACTTTACCCACTTACTGTTTGATGGTATTTTATATACTGGTAGTCTACTATTCAAATCTTTATCAATTAATCAAGAACATACTTGTTGAAACATTACGGGTCACCTGATGGTCCAACTAAGCTCTTAATTTAAAGACAAAGACAGAACATTACTTATGATCATATTGGTCCAGTAATATAAAACACGATATGGAGAGCTATCTCAGTATCTAGCTCACTTGTTAGGCGTAACTAGACCTAGTTGAATGATAGGTCGCATATTCAAACACGTAGACAAGTATCATGTGATAAATATGGAAAACTAGAAGGGGGGGTTGAATAGTTTTCTTGATTAATTGTTACCTTTTAAAAGTTTGTTTAAAACTATACGTGAAATGATTATGATATTGGTATTGGTATATGATGTAAGAAATATAAAAACAAATAAATGGAGAGTTAGAAAGAGATAACCAAGACACAAGTATTTATAGTGGTTAGGCTATAAGGACACCTTCCTTGCCCTACTCCACTCCCCGAGTTACCTACTCAAGAGTTTGTAAACACTAGTTACCGAACTCCTTTCAACCGGCGGAGAAGCCTCACAACGTTGCTTATACCTCTTTTTCGGTACAAAGCTAAATACCAGATTATTCACATGGTAGAATCAAACCAACACTACTACACTTGATTTACAATGATAAATGTAACTAGCAACTACAATATGATGTTCAAGACTCAGCAATGTGATCTTGATGTTGCTATAGAGATCCGAAACAAGATGCTTGAAACTTGATCGTCTCGAAGAGGTGTTTGGCAATTTTCTTCTTTAAAGTAAATTACCTACAAAATGCTAAACGAAACTATGCAAGAAATAGAGAGAAAGATCAGATGATTAGAGAGTATTTCTAAGTGAGAAGGTGTAAGAAAACATGAGAAATGGCTTGGTATTTATAGCCAAAAAAGGTACTGTAGCCCCGTTCTATTGATGAATGGAACCGGCAGCCAAAATCAATGGAAACGGCCTACAGTAATCAAATTCGAATTTTGATTTGCAAAATCTTGAGAGATCATGTGAAATCTTGTAAGATTACCCTTGGATTTGATGCATTTGATTAGGTCATGTATGATGTAAATAAAAGAGAAATTAGAAAACATTTTTTTGTATAGTTTAGGTTTACATAAAATAATGTATACACATTTTTATGACACTTTGTGATTTTCTAAAAGCTTATGTTTTTAGAGATGGTTTTAGCACAATGTTTCTTTATGTTTTGTTATCAATAAAAATAGGAAGGTCGTGAGATAGAAATAAACATATTTTATGGGTTTATTTATATTAACAATCTCTCCCTTTTTGTTGATGACAAAACATAATGATTTAAAATACAAAGACTGATTTTCAAATTGATTTTCAATGGTTTGAGATTTATTTTAATCCATTGTTCTTCTCCCCCTTTTTGTTGAAACAAAAAGATAGAATAGGTCAATTTAGGTCTGCTGATTCTAGTATAATCGGTAAGCTCCCCCTTGAGAAGTGCATAGAAATCTGCAAAACAAACAAGTTAAATAGGATGGGATATTCTCCCCCTTGCTATGTGGATACCTACAAAAGAAAGTTTAGTGGACATAAAAAAAAATTGCTTCTGTAGTACCGGCTGGCCGGTTCTGTTCCTTGAATAGAACCGGCTTGTTATCAAACAGAACCGGCAGACTTTTAGAAAGTCAAATCCTTCGAATTTTAATCATATTTTTGAATGATCACACATTATTAATAGGTTCAAAGTTAGAAGCAAGACAAATATTTATTCATAGAAAGGAGAACATTAAGGACATTACATCATAATAAAAAAAGAACAAGAGATTCTTAACGAATCAACTATTTTATTCTACTTCTAAATATTTGTTAGGATCAAAAGCCTTCTTCATGCTGTTAGTATTACTGCTGCTCTTATTGATGTTAATGCTGCTCAGTCAAAGTTAGTGCTGCTAGAGAATTTCAATGAAAATTATTCTATGTTTAAGACTCCTGGTGAAGTTACAACTACCAGTACAAAGTTACTACTGCTAGAGGAAGTTACTACTGCTAAAGGAAGTTACTACTGCTAGTGGAAGTTAAGACTGCTCAGAGACTTAGAAGAGAAACTGCTAAGTAGTTACTACTGCGAGTATAAAAGTTACTAATGTTAGTACAAAGTTAATGCTACTAAAGGAGTTAATGCTGCTAGTGAAGAAGTTAGTACTGCTTATGTGATTTGTATGAGATATTTTTGTAAAAGATATGTATAACTTATTTGTTTAGAAGATTATGATTACTTAGTAAAGTATTGTAAGCCGTTCAGGACTCTTTGGTGTATGGAGGTCCTAGGGCATAGAGATTGATGTACCAAAAACACATACGAGTCATTCATATAATTATCATAGCTTTAAGGTTTTGTAACCCTAATACTATTAAAAGTATTCATATTGTTTCATTAATAATATTGAAGTTTATTGTTTGTTGAATTATATGTTCATATAATTACTGTTTCATTAAGAATTCTTTTTAATATTAAAGATTAGATTCCACATAATCTTTAATACATTCAAAGTTTCTACTATAGTTGTGTTAGATTTATCTAATATAACTAAACCTATACAAGCTAAGGAATTCGATTTATCAAAGTGGGATCAACAAGTGGTATCAGAGCTTGTTGCTTTGAGAAACTTTGCTAGAAGACATGTATCAAGATTCTGCACACATGGTGGTTGCATCCAAAGTTCCCATGCTCAAACCGGGTGAGTTTAAGTTATGGAGGATGAGGATTGAACAATACATCCAGATGATAGACTATGTGCTATAGGAAGTCATAGAGAATGGTGCAACTTGCCAAAAACACAAGTTGTGGAAGGTGTTACAACGGTGATGCCTATTACATCTGCTGAAGATAAGGCTCAGAGAAGATTAGAAGTGAAGGCTAGAAGTACTTTAATGATGGGCATTCCCAATGAACATCAGTTAAAGTTTAACTCTATAAAGGATGCTAAGCTGTTACTAGAAGCTGTAGAAAAGAGATTTGGTGGGAATGCAGCTACTAAGAAGACTCAAAGAAATCTCTTAAAGCAGCAATATGAAAACTTTACTGCTCCAAGCTCAGAGATGCTTGATCAAACCTTTGATAGGTTTCAAAAGCTTGTGAGTCAGTTGGAACTTTTGGATGAAAAGCTTTCACAAGAAGATGTTAATCAAAAGTTATTAAGAAGTTTGTCACCTGAGTGGAACACACATGCTGTTGTGTGGAGGAATAAAGCTGAGTTAGAAACAATGAGCATGGATGATCTCTATAACAACCTCAAGGTGTATGAACCAGAAGTCAAAGGGATGTCTAGCTCAAGTTCAAGCACACAGAACATGGCTTTTGTGTCCTCTTCAAATAACAACACTAGCAGCTCTAATGAAGCAGTTAATGCTGCTCATGGAGTTACTACTGCTAGCACTCAAGTTAATACTGCTTACTCTACAAATATTGATAACTTGAGTGATGCTGTTATTTGTTCATTCTTTGCTAGTCAACCAAATAGTCCTCAACTTGCACATGAGGACTTGCAACAAATCCATCCTGATGACATAGAAGAGATGGATTTGAGATGGCAAATGGCCATGTTGACTATGAGGGCTAGAAGGTTTTTGAAGAATACAAGAAGGAAGCTTACTATTAATGGCAATGAGACTATTGGTTTTGATAAGTCTAAAGTGGAGTGCTACAACTACCACAAGAGGGGACATTTTGCTAGGGAGTGCAGAGCTCCAAGAAATCAAGACAACAAGAACAAGGAAAGCTCAAGAAGGAGTGTGCATGTGGAAACATCTACTTCCATAGCTTTGGTGTCATGTGATGGTCTTGGTGGATATGACTGGAGTGATCAGGCAGAGGAAGGGCCTAATTATGCACTCATGGCTTACTCATCTTCAAGTTCTGACTCAGAGGTATCCAATGATTCAAATTGTTCAAAATCTTGTATGGAAACTGTTAAATTACTTAAATCTCAAAATGATCAACTATTAAGAGATTTAGAGAAATCTAGTTTAATGGTTTTAGGTTATAAAATAGGTTTAGAATCAGTAGAAGAAAAACTTAAATTTTAATAAAAGAATGAGTCTGTTTATGTAGAAAAGATTAATGGCTTAAAATGGGATATTCAAGTAGGAGAAATAACTATTAGAGAGCTTAGGAAGAAGCTTGAAAAAATTCAAAAAGAAAAAGATTGCATTCAATTTAATGTAGATAAATTTGAAAATACATCTAAAAGTTTAGACAAGCTCATAGAGTGTCAGATTGTTGATAATTGCAAGAAAGGTTTAGGCTATGAAAAATATAATGCAGTTCCACCTCCCTACATAGGAAATTTCATGCCTCCAACACCTGACTTGTCTTTTACTGGTTTAGATGAGTTTGTTAACAAGCTCGTGGTTGAGAACAGTAAAGCTATGTCTACTAGAGAAGAGCCTAAGGTAGTTAAGAAGAATGATGATGCTCCAATTATTGTAGAATGGGTGTCAGATAGTGAGGAATAAAATGTGTCTCAAACTAAAACTTAGAAGAAAACAGTTAAGCCTAGTATTGCTAAGATAGAGTTTGTCAAACCTAAGCAACAAGAGAAAACTGCTAGGAAAACTATTAAACAAGTTGAGAAACATAGGCAAAACACTCACAGTCCAAGAGGCAATCAAAGAAATTGGAATAATATGATGTCTCAAAAACTAGGAAGCAATTTTGAGATGTTTAATAAGGCCTGTTATGTATGTGGAAGCTTTGATCATTTGCAAGTAGATTGCAATTACCATCAAAAACAGTTTCAAAATCAAAGGATGGTAAAACCTCTTTGGAACAATGCTCAAAGGGTGAATCATCAAAACTTTACTAAAAAGACTCACCCTTGTAATAAAAAAACATGGTTCCAAGAGCAGTACTAATGAAGTCTGGTTTAGTATCAGTTAATACTGTTAGACAAGTTAATGATGCTCACTCAAAAACAACAGTGAATGCTGCTAGACCAATGTCATATCTTTCTAAAACAGCACATTCAACTGTTAAGAGGCCCATTCATAAGAACACAACATTTAAAAACAGTAATATTAATCAAAGGGTTAATACTGCTAGGGATAAAAAATTTAATACTGCTAGGCCAAAAGCAGTAGTTAATGCTGTTAAGGGAAATAATTTTAATGTTGTTAAGGCCTCAGCTTGTTGGGTTTGGAAACCAAATACTAAAGTCTTAGACCATGTTTCTAAACACAATAGTGCATCAATCACCCTAAAGAAGTTTGATTATGTTGATGCACAAGGCAAATCCAAGTCAGTGATGGCTTGGGTCCCCAAAAGAAACTGATTTTCTTATCTAATGTGCAGGGCAATCCACAAATGGATTTACAGGATCAAGGAGTGATTGATAGTAGATGCTCAAGGCACATGACATGGAACATGTCCTATCTTACAGACTATGAAAAGATAGATGAAGGATATGTTGCTTTTGGAGGAAACCTCAAAGGAGGGAAAATCACTGAAAAAGGTACCATTAAAACTAGTAATCTAGATTTTGAAAATGTGTATTTTATGAGAGAGTTAAAGTTTAATCTCTTTAGTGTCTCACAAATGTGTGATAAAAAGAATAGTGTTCTTTTTAATGACACTGAATGTATTGTTTTATCTCTAAACTTTAAGTTAATTGATGAAAGTCAAGTTTTACTTAGAGTTCCTAGAAATAATAATATGTATAGTGTTGATTTAAAGAACATAGTTCCTAAAGGAGGTTTAACTTGCCTTTTTGCAAAAGCCACATCTGATGAATCTAAACTTTGGCATAGAAGGCTAGGTCACTTAAATTTTAAAACCATGAATAAATTGGTTAAGGGAAATCTTGTAAGAGGTTTACCTTCCAAAGTTTTTGAAAATGATCAAACATGTGTTGCTTGTCAAAAAGGAAAGCAGCACAGAGCCTCTTGTAAGTCCAAAATAGAGAACTCAATCAGTCTCCCTTTACATTTATTGCATATGGACTTGTTTGGTCTAACATTTGTTAAAAGCCTTATGACGAAAATATATTGCCTAGTTGTCACAGATGATTTCAGTAGGTTTACATGGGTTTTCTTTCTAGGTACTAAGGATGAGACTAGTGACACTCTTAAGTCCTTTATAACTGGGATAGAAAATCTAGTAGATCACAAGGTTAAGGTGATTAGGTGTGATAATGGAACTGAATTAAAAAACAAATAGATGAATCAGTTTTGTGAGATGAAGGGTATTTTAAGACAATTTAGTGTAGCTAGAACTCCTCAACAAAATGAAGTTGCTGAAAGGAGGAATATGACATAATTGAGGCTGCTAGGACTATGCTAGCTGATTCTAAGTTGCCAACTACTTTTTGGGCAGAAGCAGTTAATACTGCTTGCTATATACAAAATAGAGTGTTAGCACTTTTTGGGCAGAAGCAATTAATATTGCTTGCTATATACAAAATAGATTCTAAGTTGCCAACTACTTTTTGGGCAGAAGCAGTTAATACTGCTTTCATAGTAGAACACCAACTTTAAGTTTTATGAGACCATTTGGGTGTCCTGTTACTATTCTTAATACCATAGATCACTTAGGCAAATTTGATGGTAAGGCTGATGAAGGTTTCTTTGTTGGATACTCTTTAAATAGTAAAGCCTTTAGAGTATTCAATAGTAGAACAAGGATAGTGGAAGAAAACTTGCATATTAGGTTTAGTGAGAATACACCTAATGTTGTAGGTAGTGGACCAGATTGGCTATTTGATATTGATGCACTAACAAGAACAATAAATTATGAGCCAATTGTTGCAGGTACACAGTCTAATGGTTTTGCAGGTACAAAAGCAAGTGATAATGCAGGTCAAGCTAGAAAGGAGACAGAACCTGTCAAAGATTACATTTTGCTACCATTATGGACTGCTGATCCACCATATTCCCAAGATCCAAAGAGTTCTCATGATGATGGATCCAAACCTTCAAGTGATGATGGAAAGAAGGTTGATGAAGATCCAAGAAAAGATAGTGAATGTAATGATCAAGAGAAGGAAGATAATGTTAACAACACTAACAATGTTAATGCTGCTAGCACAAATGAGGTTAATGTTGTTGGTGGAAAAACAAGCATTGAACTTCCATTTGATCCAAATATGCCCGCTTTGGAAGATTATAAAGATGATGAAGATGATGGTGCAGAGGCTGACATGAACAATTTGGATACAACAATCCAAGTAAGTCCTATTCCAACTACAAGAATTCATAAAGATCATCTTCTTGATCAAGTGATTGGAGATTTGTAATCAGCTATACAAACAAGAAGGATGTCAAAGAAATTGAAGGAACATGGGTTTGTTAGTACTATTCAACAAAGAACAAACCATAAAGACCTTCAAAACTGCTTGTTTGCTTGTTTTTTATCACATGAAGAACCCAAAAAGGTAATTAATGCATTGAAGGATCCAAGTTGGATAGAGGCTATGCAGGAAGAGCTTCTACAATTCAAGTTACAAGAAGTTTGGACTTTAGTGGATTTACCAAATGGAAAAAGGGCTATAGGCACTAAATGGGTTTTCAGGAATAAAACATACTAGTGGGGAATTGTGATAAGAAATAAAGCAAGATTGGTTGCTCAAGGGTACATACAAGAAGAAGGGATTGGCTATGATGAAGTCTTTGCCCCTGTTACAAGAATTGAAGCAATTAGGCTATTTTTAGCTTATGCTCCATTTAAAAGTATTGTAGTGTATCAAATGGATGTAAAAAGTGATTTTCTCTATGGGAAGATTAAAGAAGAGGTGTATGTATGTCAACCACCAGGATTTGAAGATCCAGACTTTCTTGATAGAGTATACAAGGTTGAAAAAGCACTGTATGGACTACATCAAGCTCCTAAAGCTTGGTATGAAACCTTGTCAACATATCTGTTGGACAATGGGTTTCAAAGAAGGAAAATTGACAAGACCTTATTCATCAAAAGGCACAAAGGTGATATTTTACTAGTCCAAGTTTATGTGGATGATATCATCTTTGGTTCAACAAAGAAGGAGCTATGCATATAGATTGTGAAATGATGGAAAAAAAACAAGTGGCATTAGAAAGTAGTGAAGTTGTAGGAGTTGAAAAACCTAGGTAGAAGTTGAGAAGGATAACATTGGTGAAGGTGTATGCACTAAACACAACAAATGGTTATCAGGTCACTGTCTAACCAACATATGAAATGGCTAGTCAGGAAGCAAACAACTCTTGGTTAAAGGACTTCTCAATCCGTTTCTATGGTTGGCAACTTGCAAATAAGATGTATGGTCTTCAACTTCACCATATCTGTCTAGTGAAGAGTTGGCTTAGCCCACAGTTTATGGCTTGGGTAAAGGTGTGGAAAACCATAACTAGTTCCATAAGATTATGGGGCTTTATGGTAAGACTTGCAAATCCATATTAGATGGTTGACAAATTTACCAAAAATTGTTTTGGTATTTAAGCACCATAGTATTTATTACTGAAGCATGACTATCCAGAGCAACGACGGCTAGCTGGTCAAGAGTTATCAAATCCGTTTATAGCGATGCTTTTGCTCAAAATCATATGGTTTAATCAATGTACCATTGTCTTAAAAACCTAAACATTTGATCTAGTCCTAGCAACGGCTCATGGTAAAGACACAACAAATCCGTTGTTGGCTCGTGTAGGTTTGCCAAAAACTATATTTTTGTTTGCAGTAAGATTTGTAGTGCTATGAAGACTCGTTGCTGTCAAGGTTTGAAGAATAAGTCATAATTATTTTGAAGACAGAAGTTCAAGACAATCCTTAAGTCCCTAGTGTCTGAAGCATAAAGTAGTTAAAGATCAAGAATGCTCTGAAGGGAAACTTAAGTTCATGAATTAAGATCAAGTTAGGGAGGATTTGTTAGGAAAATATTTGTAACAGACTTATACTGTTAGGTATTTAAAGTTAAGTCTGTTAGTTATAAGTTAGTACTGATAGCTGAATAGTTAGTATTGTTAGTTATAGAAGTTTTAAGTTGGTAGAGCAAGTTAAGTCTGACAGCAGTAATTAAAGTCTGGCAGTATTAAAAGTTTATAACTGTTTGACCAGACAGTTAAGTCTGCTTGTTAATTTTAGTAATAGTTATCATTTAGCGTTAATCTAGGAAGAGATAAGTATTATCTCTTAACGCGTTTAGGGTTCCTTAAGCCTATAAAAGGAACATAGAATAGTATTGTAAACATATGAGTTGATTGAGTATTCACAATCAAATAGTAATAGTAATAGCAAGTTTAGTATTTCGTTATTGTTCATCTTGGTATAGATATTGATATTCCGCGTCAATATTTATATTTACAGTCATTGTCTCTTATAGTGTTTTTGGATTTATCCAAAGGACTATCAAGGCTCATTCAGATCCTGTTTATAAGGACCTACACTCATCTTCAACAACTGACTCAGAGGTATCCAATGATTCAAATTGTTCAAAATCTTGTATGGAAACTGTTAAATTACTTAAATCTCAAAATGATCAACTATTAAGAGATTTAGAGAAATCTAGTTTAATGGTTTTAGGTTATAGAACAGGTTTAGAATCAGTGGAAGAAAAACTTGAATTTTATTAAAAGAATAAGTCTGTTTATGTAGAAAAGATTAATGGCTTAAAATAGGATATTCAAGTAGGAGAAATAACTATTTGAGAGCTTAGAAAGAAGCTTGAAAAAATTCAAAAAGAAAAAGATAGCATTCAATTTAATGTAGATAAATTTGAAAATGCATCTAAAAGTTGAGACAAGCTCATAGAGTGTCAGATTGTTGATAATTGCAAGAAAGGTTTAGGCTATAAAAAATATAATGTAGTTCCACCTCCCTACATAGGAAATTTCATGCCTCCAACACCTGACTTGTCTTTTACTGGTTTAGATGACTTTGTTAATAAGCTCATAGTTGAGAACAGTAAAGCTATGTCTACTAGAGAAGAGCCTAAGGTAGTTAAGAAGAATGATGATGCTCCAATTATTGTAGAATGGGTGTCAGATAGTGAGGAATAAAATGTGTCTCAAACTAAAACTTAGAAGAAAACAGTTAAGCCTAGTATTGCTAAGATAGAGTTTGTCAAACCTAAGCAACAATAGAAAACTGCTAGGAAAACTGTTAAACAAGTTAAGAAACATAGGCAAAACACTCACAGTCTAAGAGGCAATCAAAGAAATTAGAACAATATGATGTCTCAAAAAGTAGGAAGCAATTTTGAGATGTTTAATAAGGCCTGTTATGTGTGTGGAAGCTTTGATCATTTGTAGGTTGATTGCAATTACCATAAAAAATAGTTTCAAAATCAAAGGATGGTAAAACCTGTTTGGAAAAATGCTCATCATCAAAACTTTGCTAAAAAGACTCACCGTTGTGCTAAAAAGAACTTAGTTCCAAGAGCAGTACTAATGAAGTCTGGTTTAGTATCAGTTAATACTGCTAGACAAGTTAATGCTGCTCACTCAAAAACAACAGTGAATGTTGCTAGACAAATGTCATATCTTTCTAAAACAACACATTTAACTGTTAAGAGGCCCATTCATAAGAACACAACATTTAAAAACAATAATATTAATCAAAGGGTTAATACTGCTAGGGATAAAAATTTCACTACTGCTAGACCAAAAGATCGCAGTAGTTAATGTTGTTAAGGGAAATAATTTTAATGCTGTTAAGGCCTCAGCTTATTGAGTTTGGAAACCAAAGCATAAAGTTTTAGACCATGTTTCTAAACATAACAGTGCATCAATCACCCTAAAAAAGTTTGATTATATTGACGCACAAGGCAGATCCAAGTCAGTGATGGCTTGGGTCCCTAAAATAAACTGATTTTCCTATCTAATGTGCAGGGCAATCCACAAATGGATTTACAGGATCAAGGAGTGATTGATAGTGGATGCTCAAGGCTCATGACAGGGAACATGTCCTATCTTACAAACGATGAATAGATAGATGGAGAAATATGTTGCTTTTGGAGGGAACCCTAAAGAAGGGAAAATCACAGGAAAATGTACCATTAAAACTGGTAATCTAGATTTTGAATATGTGTATTTTGTGAGAGAGTTAAAGTTTAATCCATTTAATGTCTCATAAATGTGTGATAAAAAGAATAATGTTCTTTTTAATGACACTGAATGTATTGTTTTATCTCCAAACTTTAAGTTAATTGATGAAAGTCAAAGTTTACTTAGAGTTCCTAGAAAGAATAATATGTATAGTGTAGATTTAAAGAACATAGTTCCTAAGGAGGTTTAACTTTCCTTTTTGCAAAAGCCATATCTAATGAATCTAAACTTTGGCATAGAAGGATAGGTCACTTAAATTTTAAAACCATGAATAAATTGATTAAGGGAAATCTTGTAAGAGGTTTACCTTCAAAACTTTTTGAAAATTTTAACAACCCGAATTTGAGATCAATGTTTAGACCGACCCCTATTTCCATTTTCTAATTTTGTAGAAATTATTTTTATTCTTTTTGCGCGACTTGATAAAAATTGTTGTTTTAGCTATTTCTGCGCCGTGATTTAGATATTTATCTATTTTATTGATCGAGAAATCAACGAAGGTTATATTCAGCCATGAGATCTTATTTTATTTTATTTTTATTATATTTCATCTTTTATCTGCGTTTAGCCGAAAGCGCGTCAAAATAGTATTTTTACAATTTTTAATATTTCAATTAAGTGTTTTAAAAACAAATATTGAGGAATAAATGTTTTAGAAAAATTAAAAACAAAAATATAATTTATAAACATAACATCTAGCAAAATGTCCTTTCTTATGGCAGTTGTAGCACTCCACTTTGGACTTATCAAAACCAACCGTCTCATTTCCATTAACAGTAAGCTTCCTTCATGTATTCTTTAAAAACCTTCTAGCCCTCATAAATCAACATGGCTATTTGCCATCTCAAATCTATGTCTTCTATGTCATTAAGATGGATTTGTTGCAAGTCCTCATGTACAAGTTGAGGACTATTTGGTTGACTAGTAAAGAATGCACAAATAACAGCATCACTCAAGTTATCAATATTTGTAGAGTTAGCAGCATTAACTTGAGTGCTAGCAGTAGAAACTCCATGAGCAGTATTAACTGCTTCATTAGTGCTGCTAGTGTTGTTATTTGAAGAGGACACAAAAGCCATGTTCTGTGTGCTTAAACTTGAGCTAGACATCCCTTTGACTTCTGGTTCATACACCTTGAGGTTGTTATAGAGATCATCCATGCTCATTGTTTCTAACTCAGCTTTATTCCTCCACACAACAGCATGTGTGTTCCACTCAGGTGACAAGCTTCTTAATAACTTTTGATTAACATCTTCTTGTGAAAGCTTTTCATCCAAAAGCTCCAACTGACTCACAAGCTTTTGAAGCCTATCAAAGGTTTGATCAAGCATCTCTGAGCTTGGAGCAGTGAAGTTTTCATATTGCTGCTTTAAGAGATTTCTTTGAGTCTTCTTAGTAGCTGCATTCCCACCAAATCTCTTTTCTACAGCTTCCAGCAACAACTTAGCATCCTTTATAGAGTTAAACTTTAACTGATGTTCATTGGGAATGCCCATCATTAAAGTACTTCTAGCTTTCACCTCTAATCTTCTCTGAGCCTTATCTTCAGCAGATGTAATGGGCAACAATGTTGTAACACCTTCCACAACTTGTGTTTTTGGCAAGGTTGCACCATTCTCTATGACTTCCCATAGATAGTCAATCATCTGTATATATTGTTTAATCCTCATCCTCCATAACTCAAACTCACCCGGTTTAAGCATGGGAACTTTGGATGCAGCCACCATGTGTGTAGAATCTTGATCCATATCTTCTAGCAAAGTTTCTCAAAACGACAAGCTCTGATACCACTTGTTGATCCCACTTCAATAGATCGAATTCCTTAAGCTTGTATAAGGTTTAGTTATATTAGATAAATCTAACACAACTATAGTAGAAACTTTGAATGTATTAAAGATTATGCGGAATCTAATCTTTAATATTAAGAAGAACTATTAATGAAACAGTAATTATATGAACATATAATTCAACAAACAAAAGCTCCAATATTATAATAATATGAAAAACCTTGAAGCTATGATAATTCTATGAATGACTCGTATTTGATATTGTGATATGTGTATTGGTATGTATCAATCTCTATGCCCTAGGACCTCCTTTTATACACCAAGGAGTCCTACACGGCTTACAATACTTTCCTAAGTAATCATAATCTTCTAAACAAATAACTTATACATATCTTTTACCAAAATATCTCATATAAATGACATAAGCAGTACTAACTAACTCAGCAGTACTAACTTCTTCACTAGCAGCATTAACTCCTCAGCAACATTAACTTTGTACTAGCAGTAGTAACTTTTGTACCAGTAGTAGTAACTACTTAGCATATTTTCCAGTCTTTATCTTTGTGCAGTCTTAACTTCCACTAGCAGTAGTAACTTCCTCTAGCAGTAGTAACTTCCTCTAGCAGTAGTAACTTCCTCTAGCAGTAGTAACTTCCTCTAGCAATAGTAACTTCACCAGCAGTCTTAAACACTTAGAATAATTTTCATTGAAATTCTCCAGCAGCACTAACTTTGACTGAGCAGTATTAACATCAATAAGAGCAGCAGTAATACTAGAAGCATTAAGAAGGATTTTAATCCTAACAGGTTCCATTATATTTGTGGGCAGAAGCAATTACAATGGTTTGTTATACCCAAAACCGGTCATTGATTCGTAAACGTCACAACAAAACTCCATATGAACTTCTACGTGACTAAAAACCCGACCTAAAATATCTTTATGTATTTGGTGCTTTATGCTACCCAACCAATGACAGTGAAGATCTATGTAAGCTGAAACCCAAAACAGATATTGAAATTTTCATTGGCTATGCTCCAATAAAGAAAGCTTACCGAATCTACAACAGATGGACCCGACAGATTATGGAAACTATCCATGTCGATTTTGATGAGCTGATAGTGATGGCTTCTGAACAAATCAGTTCTAGACCCGTACTTCATGAAATGACTCCTGGAACAATCACTTTAAGACTCGTGCAAAATCCTCCTTCTACAACACCTTATGTTCCACCAACTAAGAATGATTGAGATTTATTATTTCAACCAATGTTTGATGAGTACTTGATAAATAAAATAGTTAATACTTTTTAATATTAAATTCCCTATAAAAATACTTGTGAATATGTTATAAATGTCTGAAAACGATACTTAATTACTTTATATTTTGTTAATAGGAAGGAAACGAGCATTTGAGCAAGAGACACGGAGTTTGGACGTGGAAAACAAGAAAAAGAAGAAGCCCAAGGCCAATTACGATGTAACCACCCCGCAGGAGTTACGCCATAATCAAGACTAAAGAAGAAATGAGTCAGCATCACTGGTTACGGCGTAAACATTTCATCACCTTTACGCCGTAACATTTACATTGAATAAGGATTGCGTATCCTAGTCAGCATTACGGCGTAACCATGGCGATACAGTTACGCTGTAACACATTTTAAAGATGTATCATTAAAGTCTACGTCAGCATTGTTACACCGTAACATACCCTAATGGTTATGGCGTAACCAACTCGAAGTCTATAAATAAAGCCCTCATTTCTTCATTTGGACATCCATTTCTTAGTGTGGTACGCCGACAGCAAGAAGAAGGAGGAAAAGGGATGAACGGTCCTGGTATGGAGCAACCCCTTAGGGTTTGATAAGGCAGTCGACTAGGGGATCAAGAGCACTAATTTAGCACAGTCTGTAATTATACTTCAACTTTTTATGGTTAATTTAATACTGTTATTTTAACTTATTGATCTATTAATATAATCTTTGATGTTATGATTATTTGTTATACTTTATTAATTGTTCGTCAGCATTTAATTATTTAATTATCTTGTTGATTATTATTTTATGATCTTGTTGTTTTTATTGCTTTCTTTATAATGTAGTGCGCCTTTTGATCCTTGTGATCCTATCTAGGTATTGATATAAGGTTGAGTGCGCTAGGGTCTATATGATCCTAAAAACCCTAGTGCATGATTGACTGCAGGATGACCAACACTTGCAGTTGTTTGACCTACACCCATTAGGAGAGCTCCTAGCATTAAATATTTGGTTAGGAATGTGAGCTAATAGGAGATCACATGTTAGAGTTGAGCATATCTCATAAATTGGAAACCTTAATGACTGTAAACTGAGAATAGGTTAATGCTCCTTGCGAGTCTATTCGACTGAGTAAACATAGGTTAGGTTTCAAAATACAAACTTGGACCTATTGATTGTAGACCCTTCTAAGGATGCGATTAGATATTGCACATGAGATCATAATTAAATGCGTTCTTTCTAGTTGTCTGCCACTATGGTGATTCCCTCTTCGATAGTAAGGCTTACCACTAAATAATCCTAAAATAATCTCAAAACTTCACAATGCTTTCTTTACTACTTTCTTAGGTAGAATAATAAACCAATCGGATAATTAGAGACATAAACTGTTCTTTAGGTCGACACCCATACTTACCAATCACTACACTATACATGATATGGTACACTGCTCTTTAGTGCGTAGGAATAGTCTAGGTAGTTAGGGTTTTATAAATGTAAAACCTGACGTAGTTTATTTTAAAGGAAATCGTGCATCAGTACTTTAATCCTCCACCAAGTGTTGCTTCTCCAGTTTGTGTTACTGCTGCTCCAAGACCCGCTGATCTGACCGGATCACCTTCATCAACTACCATTTTTCAAATTGTATCCTCTGCAATTACTTCATCAACAATACATGAAACATAGTCTCTAGTTAATTCTGAAGGTGTTGAAGAAAAATTACAACCTGAACAACTTATTGATGATCCCTTTCTTGATCTTTGTACTTTAGAACCAAGTTCTCATGAATCATCATCAAATGTGCAACCATCCAACCCACCTCTTGAACATATCAGCAAATGGACGAAGATTCATCCTTCATAAAATGTGATCGACAATCCTTCTAGACCTGTCTCAACACAAAAATAGCTATAAACCGATGCCATGTGGTGTTTCTTTGATGCCTTTATCACCTCTGTCGAACCAAATAACTTTAAAGAAGCTATGTTGGAATCTTCCTGGATCGATGCGATGCAAGAAGAAATTCACAAGTTTAAACGACTGGATGTTTGGGAACTCGTACCTTGTCTAGACTTAGCCATGGTTATTAAATTGAAGTGGATCTTCAAAGTCAAGCAAGACGAATTTGGCGGGGTATTGAAAAACAAGGCAAGGATCGTAGCTAAAGGATATCACCAAGAAAAGGGAATTGATTTCAAATATTCATTTGCACCGGTTGCTAGAATTGAGGCCATTCGTATCTTCATTGCAAATGCTGCCAATAAGAACATGATGATCTACCAAATTGATGTCAAGACGGCTTTCTTAAATGGCGAGCTTCATGAAGTGGTTTATGTCAGTCAACCAGAGGGCTTTGTAGATCCAGTCAATCCTACCTATGTGTATAGGCTGAAGAAGGCACTTTATGGCTTGAAGCATACTCCACGAGCCTGGTATGATATGTTGTCCAGCTTTCTACTATCTCAAAAGTTCTCTAAAGGTGCAGTCGACCCCACATTATTCACAAGGAAATAAGACAAAGACATACTCATAATACAAATTTATGTTGATGATATAATCTTTGCATCTACTGATCCTAGTCTATGTGATAAATTTGCTGATAAAATGAGTTCTAAGTTTAAGATGTCGATGATGGGCAAAATGTCATTTTTTCTCGGACTTCAAAATTTTCAAAGCCTAGAGGCATCTTTATAAACCAGACAAAATATGCTCTTGAAATTCTTATGAAATATGGCATGGACTCTAGTGAGCCCGTTGAGACTCCATTATGGAGAAGACCAAACTAGATGCAGATCTACAGGGGAAAACAATTAATCTTTCACATTATTATTGTATTTGCAGTATGCATGTGTGCCAGGTATCAGGCACGATCTACTGAAAAGCACCTCCATGCAGTAAAACGATCTTTCGATACCTAAGAGGTACCCCAAATATGGGCCTATGTTACTCGAAAGATACCAATAGTGCACTAACATCTTTTGTAGATGCGGATCATGCCGTGTGTCAAGACACAAGAAAAAATACTTCTGGTAGTGCCCAATTTTTAGGAGACAGGCTTGTCAGGTGGTCCCCAAAGAAGCAGAAAAGCACTGCTATGTCCAGTACAGAGGCATAATACATTGCCTTATCTGGATGTTGTACTCAATTCCTTTGGATGAGATCACAATTGATAGACTATGGATTTGAATTCAATTGTAGCATCTCGTATTTTATGGTCAATATTAAATCTCGACTCCATTCCTATTTTTGTCATGAATAAAGTTTTTGTGTTTTACTTGTTAGCCGATTTGATGAAAATCATCATTTTTAGTTATTTGTGTGTCATGCTTCAGATATTTATCCATTAAGCGTTTTAAGAGATCAAAATTTCATATTTTTGCTCCGGAAGTCAATTTATTGTTAGTTTAGTATTTTATGATTTTTCTCGCGTTTTGCTGAAACCGTATAAAAAAATAATACTTTAACACTTTTTAATATCTTAGCATAGTGTTTTAAATCAAATATTGTAGTATAAATGTTTTAGAAAAATAAAACAATAAAAATATAAAATAAACACAACATATAAACCAAACACCCTCTTTAATTGTTTTAGGATCCATCAAAACTAGAAACCAAACACCCCGTTATTATATTTTACTCTTACTAAATCCTAAACCAAACACACCCTTATATTTGTATTTCCTCCAACAAAACCAAAAACCAAACACTCCTTAATTTTTTTTTATATAACCCAAGCCTACATAATTAATACATTTTTTTTATTTTAACCAAACTCATTACAAATTAAACCCACTCCCTTTTTAGTTTGGTTAAAAGCCGGATCCAACACACACAAACAAAAATTTCGACTCACCTCTTCCTTCTCCTCTGTGTTGATGAATCACCACCAACAACCATCAAATCACCACCAAAAATTCATTAATCACTTCCAATCTACTCACAAATCATTCCTACATAAAACTCCATCAATCCATTCCACTAAAATCCACCATGCATCAAGATTGATGATTTCTTGATTTTCAATAGATTTTTATTCATGGGTTTTGATTAAATTAAGTGCAACAAGATTATTAAGGGATTAATTATAAGGGTTTTTAAGCAAGTTTGGGTAAAGTTAAGATTGATTTAAGTCTTGTTCTTGGTCCTCCTAACCCACGGTAGCAAACACACCCTTATTAGGGTTTGTGTTTGATTTTTATCTTCCTTTCTATTACATTTTAAGCCCTTTTTATTTCCTTCTTGATTGGTTTTACATATATGTAAGCATGCATGTTAGTTTTTTGATACTTTGGGAATTCATGGAAAAGTATGTTTATCAGTAGTTGGTAAAAAATTAATGGTTTAGTAGTGATTATAAGTTAGTATGGTTGTGTTGAATGCGAAATTGGTGCGAGAATGGAAGATTTGTGAGGATTTCTAAACCCTCTTTTAGACCAGAAAATTTAGGCTTGATTTGGTAAGATGAGTTTTGTTGTAAACTGAGATTTAAGAGATTAGTTTGGTGGTGATCATTGTAACGAACATGTGGTAAAAATTTGAGCTTTCAAGTCTTAAAAACAAAACAGATATGGCGATTTGAAGTTGGGAAATTGTTTCGGCAAAATTCTGCGCACGTTGTTTTGTGCAGAATTTTAGTTCATCTTGCGAGTAGTTTAACTTGGCCATGCCAATAGCTTTTCTAGATTTGCAGGACCTTATGAATAAGTACTTCGAGTCTACTTTCCAACGAACTAGGCCTCGTCGATTTTCAGAATGTAAAAGTGAGTCAAACCCTTTGTACAAGATTAAGTGTCAAAACTGTGTTTGCTGTCCAGAAATTCGATTGTAAAGATGTTGTGTGCAGGCGGGTCAAAACTTATTATTTTTGGACGAAATTTAAACTGGAGGTTGTCCATAATATGTGTGACCTACTGAATTTTTTTTAGATTTTTATAAAATGTTTTGAGGGGTCTGCTGTAGCCAAACTTTTGCAAAGTCCAGCAGACCCTGTTTTAGAACAAGTGTCATTGATGTGTCTTTCATAATAAGATTACTTAGGCTATGGTTTATGGGTGAACTATGGTAGTTAAATAACATATAAGGGTAACTTAATATGGAGGGAGATCGACTAGTTTGACCATTTAGCGTTACTTTAAGTGAGCCGATCATCTAGCTAAAACGTTACAATTTTCAGAAAAAGTGTAAACTAATAGAAATAAAAAGTGGAGTTGTCATGGATTCCTAAGTATCACTTGTTATGCATGTTCTATATATATGCACATGTTATATTTCGATGAGTTGCATATTTTATATAGCTCGAGTATCAATCGCATATTATATTTATTAATAGGTCGCGGTTGATTGTCAGCGTTCGTTTCTATCTTGTTTGGATTTCTTGATCACTTCTTCATTGCTTCTCGGTGAGTTCATAGCCCCACCTTTTCTCTTTTAATGGTTTTCATAAACTGTTTTCGGGGTGAGAATGCATGCTCGTTTTACCAAGTAAACTCATTGATTTCTACTACATAAGCGTTACATGACTATTTTTATTAAAGCTTTCACTTGCTTACTACATGACTTTTAATACATGGTTGTTTACTCATGAATTTACTAAAGCTTGATTTGCTTACTACATGATTTGAGAACATTGAATACCTATATATGAAACCGAGAGTTTCGAACACCTTACTTGCTTTACATTTCTGACACAAGTACTTTTTAAACTGTATGCTATCCATATATTGCCTGAATATTATTGCCTAAGTTACCACACTGCCAACTTAAGTCCCCTTTCAATCATGAACCGTCAGTTGCTAATGTAGTGAGCGCGAATGTTGTGGATAGATCTATCAGGGCTGACAACCCCCGTCTCCTTTTCTGGAATTTTTGGTCACTAGTTGACCATGTGGCGCATTTAACATTTGAATTGAATCCTTTGGGGTGTTTGGCAACGATACTAAAGTATGATGGGGTTATGGTACTAACCATCGGGTAAGTCATATGAAACCTTAGTTCTACTCGTCCCTAATGCCCTCATTTTAAGTACAAGTATCGAGTTTTTGCTAGTGAAAATTGTTGTATAGTTTTTTAGTTTTGACATGTTCGTTACTAGGTCATGTTAGGTCGACGTTTACGTATCATATATATAGCATGACAAAGCTTGGCATGCGTATGCTCACAAGGACCATGCATGTGTCATATCATGCATGTCATGTGTTATTACAAAATGAATATTATGTATATGATAAGTATGGTGCTACAAGGATGACTTACAAAGGTACGAGTATTGCTAAATGGTTTAAGGCGGGATAATGACGAAAAGCTTGAACTAATCCCTTAGTTAATACTACTTCAAACTGACGTTCACTAGCTCTTGAAAGCTTACTCCTATTGACTTGTAAAATTTATATCGAATGTGCTAGATTTTATAAAAAACGTCTCTTTGAGTCTGTCAATTCTGTAACTTCAGTGCGTAATGAACTGTGAAGTTGCACCCCAAGTGAATTCCGCTCGTTGTGATTGATTTTGGGATGTTGTTACAGATTGGTATCAGAGCACGGGTTTATAAAGAACTGGTCGTTTTCAAACCACTAAACTACTACCGTTTTTCAAAAAAAATTTAAATAGTCTTTCACCATTGTCTGAAATATGCTGCGTCGCGCGCTTGCTCCCATGTAACTTATATGCTCTCTTTTGCCTCCCTATTGCTATTACATAAATAATGAGTATATAACACTTAGTTATGACTTCGCTCTCTTACGTCTATCTTATGACGTCTTATTATTTACCATTATATCGGTCCGTTATAAAAATATTGATCGCTCTGATTTATCGTAGTACTTACTTGACTTCTAATTACTCCTTAAAGCGTTGACACACAGGTAATATATACAGGATACCATACATATGCGGCTATATTTCTTTTGATATTATTACGATTTAACTTTAAACTTTTTCGCGACTTTTACTTTATTTCCTTTTTGCGATAATATAAAAATCCGCGTAAGTATTGACATCCGCTAGTTATTTGTATCATCCGATCTCCATTTTTGAACACGTCTTTCGTTATGCTTTGAACTCCTGTATGTTGTTTTTCGTAATCTATCCGTTCTGAAATCTTCTAGGTTATGGGAGTACGACTTTAGACATAATGTCACGCGGATCGTACCTCCTTTATGCACTTACTTCGCGAAATGTGATTGACAAACGTCTCAATTCTATTTCCCATAAGGTTATAAGTGAGTTGGGGTTGTGGGTATTTTTGGTTTTTTACTGTCATGAAGGTTTTTGTGGCATTTCATAGATTTTTTTTGACCTGGGGTGATGTGTTACTTCTTATAGGATTGGAAGAATCATGCCACCAAGGAGACACCTTCTTCTTAACGTAACATTTGTGTTGAGATCTCGTATTTTTTGTGACCACAACAAGTTAAGTAGGCTAATTTAAAATTACCTTATTGAAAATGAAATGGGACGCCTCTTCATTGTGAATAAGAAAATTATAAATCACTGAACCCATAAATTTCTAATTCTTATTACATGGAATTAGGACCCTTTGGTTGTTAAAATAATGATTTTTAACACATAGTGGGCTAAATGTATGGCATTCGTACAACAACCTTCTTTCGATTTGTAATCTTTTTGTACGAATAATTCCTTTCTTCGTTCACATCTAAATCATTATCATTATTACCTCAACACGAATAAGTCTTTAGACTTCCATTGGATCGTATTGTTCATTTGATTATTTCCCAAATGTGAATTCGCCATAGCGTAATACCTCACGTACAAAATCGAAGTCATTTTCTTTCTCTTCGAATCGCTATCATTATAGCTTTTTGTTACAAATGGCTATCTTGAACTTCTTTTGACTTCGAAAACAATTAATTATATGGTATTTTGTCCGAAGTGTATCAACCGACGCAAAACCTATAGAGATAAGTCCCCCCCCCCCCCCCCCCCCTCAATAAAAGAACGGAAGCGCTCCACATAAGGGGGAAGACTGTAGCATCTCGTAATATTTACGTTCAGTATTAAATCTCAACCCCATTCCTATATTTTTGTCTTGAATAAATTTTTGTGTTTTAACCTTGTTAACCGGATTTCGACTAAAAATCAGCATTTTTAGTTATTTGCGTGTCGTGCTTCAGATATTTATCCGTCAAACGTTTTAAGAATAAAAAATTTTCCATATTTTTGCTCCGGAGTCAAATTATTGTTATTTTAGTATTTTAATGATTTTCTCGCGTTATGCCGAAACGTAAATTCAACAAAAATAGTACTTTAACATTTTTTAATATCTTAACAAGTGTTTAATCAAATATTGTAAGTCATAAATGTTTTAGAAAAATAAATCAATAAAAAATATAAAATAAACACAACATATAAACCAAACACCCTCTTTATTTGTTTTTAGGTTCATCAAAAACTAGAACCAAACACCCTTATTATAATTTTTATACTACTACAAAATCCTAAACCAAACACACCCTTATATTTGTATTTCCTCCAACAAAACCAAAAACCAAACACTCTTATTTCCTTAATTTTTTTGATATATAACCCAAGCCCACACAATTGATACATTTTTTTTATTTTAACCAAACCCATTACAATTAAACCCACCACCATTTTTATGTTTTGTATATAATCCGATCCAACACCATAAGAAACAAAAATTTCGACTCCCCTCTTCCTTCTCCTATGTGTCGACGAATCACCACCACCAACACGTATGATCTTCACATAGTCATATAAATTTACATAACAAGAAAGTAACAGAACCATTTACCTTTTAGCAATTCTTCAATCAAGAAAACAATAAGAACAAAGTATGAATTTCTCTATGTATTTGTATAACAATACGTTCTTAGCAAAAGAGTATGCTATGTACTAAATAGAGTTAAACAATCGCCTTTGGAAAACCTTGAATCAAATCAACACAAGAAACTATGTTTCTTGTTTCCTTGTCGTCGAACAAAGCAAAACCGAACACCCCTATAAATGGTTTTGGTCGATCAAGCACAAAGAGAAAGAAAGAGAGATTTAGTGGTATCACCAACTAATAGACCCTTATCTCTATTCTCACATCAACCTTCTCAATACTTGGTCAACAAGCAAAAGCCCACCTCCTTTGGGTTGGGTTTATTTGGCCAGTTAGAGCAAAAAGGAAGGGGCATAGCCCACTTTTCTTTTTCCCGATTTTCCATTAAAGTCCTTATTGTTTAACATTTAATTAATTATAACCTAATATATGTTAATAAACTATTACGCACGAATACGTGTGCATCACTCCATAGTGCTCAAAATGAGAACCGACATATATTATTTTATATGTACATTTCCTTCAGCTCCCAACTTGTACAATGTAGAATAATATAATATAATAACATTGGTTAGCGTCTAGCAACACGCTAATGCTCCCGAAAACCTTTGAGTGTAGTTTCCCAAAATACATTTAAATGATTAATCATTTACAATCCTTTTGTTTCACAAATGCCATGTTAAAATAGATATGGATCGTAGTCATTCTATTTGTTACAAGATTCTGTTTTCTACGTATTACATAATTAAATCAAGATTACCCATCTAATCGGGAAAATCAGATTACCAATTGGGTAACAGGCCAGACACACATCTGATTAATGTACACACCGAGGAGGCCCATTAGCATTATTATTTCCAAGTCCTGTTGAACGAACAAATTCATCTTGACTACAAGAATCTTATCATATAATATAGAACTACTCATGAATAATATTCTTATTATCTGACCGTTTGTTACGGGTAGTGTTAGAAGTATATCAAAAAGACATCCACATATATAAAACTAACTGTATCTCAAGTCTAAGGATTTAGTAAACGTAAATCATTACAAGTTTCACTTGATGACGACGATCCATAAAGTAGTGACACTTGTGTTTGAAAAGTCCGACATCAAACATCCTATAAAATAACGTATGAGATGGAGAAACCGTTCATTAAATATTCTACAATATAACCAAACACTCAAATAATTCACAACTTCAATTATATTCCTAATATAATTGATGACCATAGGAAACATATCTACAGAATAACAATTAATCAACGGATTAAACATTGCAAAATATAGGACCAATGAATTATAATGAAAACAATCATATCAAATACATCAATTCATAAAATAAACCTTGTTTAACAAAATCCTTTAACTCAAATACTAAATAGATTAAAATGCATGATAAATCTATATGACGAAATCAATGCCTCAAGATACGACACGTACATGTATGACAAGGCATAGAGATTCATCATTAACTAGTTTTGAAGCGTTATGAATTGAGAATACTATATTTCAAGAATTCAATAAGTGAAGTTCTTGAATAGTCTAATGATGAATGTTTTGATCGTAATATGATCCACAAATATCTTGACACATTATCTCTTATAAAGGTTTGAGTTACATCAACATATTGACAACAAGTCATCTTCACACTCTCCAAAATTGTAAAGCATTTCCTTATTCTTTAATGTATAATGCAATTATATCTCTCAGTTGAGCACAACTAGTTCACATGGTCATCATCAAAAATGAAATCATACCATGACTAGTATTGAGTGTCATCTCAATTTGATTTAGCATCCGTGTATACAAAAAACCCATGCTTAAAATCTCCAGTAACAATGAATATTCTCTTAATAATGCTATGGCACCTCATGAACAACACGTTCATTGGTTATTCTAATAGCATAATAAATTGTTGCAATATATATTCTTAGATTTTCATTACTATGGACAAATCCATAATCTAAGAAGATTTCCATAACCAAACATATTATTATATAATATATTCATTCAAAGATTATCTAAGTAACTTTGCGATTAAATACCAATGTTGTCACAAGAAGTAAAGCATCGTTCGGTTGGAACGATTGGCTTAAAAATCCGAACCTTATTATGTTGTAATTCTAGCATCTTGCTAGTTTGATTTTTTTTAATATAAATCTGTCGTTCAAAAAAAAAATATAACTTCATACCACGTATCTTTATCATTAATAAAATTGTCTTAATATCCCTTATACAAATACTAATAGATCAAATGCATGATAATTCTAGTTGACGAATCATGCCTCAAGATACGACGATCGTACTTGCTGACAAGGCATATATTTCATTAATTTCAACTAATTTTGATCTTTAGGAATTTTGAGAATACTTATTTCAAGAATTCAATTAATGAAGTTCTTGAATATCTATGATGATTGTTTGTTTATACAAATATCTCAATATTAACACACTATATCTCATAAGGTATGTGACATCAACTATTGACAACAATCATCTTTCGCAGCTTTCAAAAGTGTAAAGTATTCTTATTCTTTAATGTATAATACAACTATGCTCTTAGTCGAGCACAACTAGTCCACATGGTCATCATCAAAAATGAAATCATACCATGACTTTTTTTTAACAGCAATATAAATCATACCATGACTAGTATTGAGTGTCACCTCAATTAGATTTAGCATCCGTGTACACAAACAACCTCATGCTTTTAAAATCCGTAAACAATGAATATTCTCTTAATAATGTTTGGCACCTCATGAACTCCAAGTTCATTGGTTTATTCTAATCGCACAACAAATTGTTGCTATATATATCTTTAGATTTTTATTACTCTAGACAAATCCATAATCTAAGAAGAATTCCAAATCCAAACATATTCTATTAAAATATTCAATTCAATGATTATCTAATAACTTTCGATTAAATACCAATTTTGTCAAATTATCTTGCATTAATGTATGATACAACTATTTCTCTACACAATGTAATATACATAATGAATCTTTTAGTTTAACTCAAGATTTCATTCATGTTCTATCTTATCAAAAGATTTTTATCCATTTAGACTTTCTAAATGGTATGTCAAATTGTGTTAGATTTATATACCGCATATGTTCATAGCAATAAACATATACTTCAAGGTTGTATGTTTTATTTCTTAAATCTTTCAGGTAAAGAAAACCTGAACATAATACTCCCACTAGCTTTTAGAAATACTCAGGATTTATCTTAATTATAATTAAATTCAAATCAAGTAAATGATTTAATAATAAACTTAAGATTATCCTTCTAGATGCTTACAATAATCCATACTTGGATTCTTGCCATTTGTACACTTCATAAAGATTTTATAAATTCATAAACTCCTTTGATTACTAACCGTCCTCGCAATAGTAATCATTCAAGGAAGAGTTTAAATTCTATTGCCATATTTCATCTATATGAACTCTAGTATGACAATCAACCATCTTTATATACTTAATGTGCATTGAAAGAATATTTAATCACAATCAATTGCTTGAGTATGATTAAAATCCTATCTTAATACATGCATTAAATATGTATACAACATTGTCCATATGAGTTTGATACCTAGAACATTACCACTTAGGTTTTTCTTCTCTTTGAGAAAACTCATTATAACTTCACAGTCTAAACGTATAAGTTAAAGATCAATCAAATTTCAAAATTGATTATCTTGTGGACAACATCTTAACATTCATAGCTTGAGTCTTTGTCAAATTCAAAATTCAACAATGTATATTAATGGTTACACCATGATACCGAATTCAAAATTCAATAATGCATCTTTAATAGGTTCACCATGATCCCGTGACTCATATTCCTCAATGTTTGTATAACATTTATCAATCAAGTATTTGAGGTATCCTTGCGGATCTATGAACAAGTATTATATCATTATGAGGTTTAACATTTAAAGCCTCGATATGATATTCACTAGTGTGTTTAAGAAGGTTATGTATTTTGTATTTTTTTATCCTTTTAAGATCTAAAAACGCTCCCACTTGCTTTTTGTAATTTTAGACACTTCTATAATTACTTAGCATGTAGAGGGACATTACAAGATACATTGACAGTTCCTGAGTTTAGTTTGTTAATATCATTCTTCATAAGACTTTTAACAAATTTAAAACTTCAATTTCTTAAGACTTAATGTGAGTCATCACATTCCATAATGATGGTGTCTTATTAACCTTCTAGGTTGGAGTTTTATTGAGTATATTCAAGACATACTCAATTTTCAAACCTTGACAGATTTTGGAGGTAAAATATTTAAGTTATCTATATCAAATAATTCCAAAGAATTTGATTCAAAACTCTAGACATACCATGAAAATGTGGTATTCTATGAGTAATTTTATTGTGAGACATTATCACAATCTTTTAAATAACTTAATATTCTTTAGGTTACATACTAATCAATTGTGTCATACCAAATTGAATATATAGTATTAAAAAAACCTATTTGCATGCAATAATGTATATGGATTTAACTAGTTCGACAATTCTATCTATGTTAACTATATATTATTTTGCCTTTGAACAATTCAAGAACTTTTGTTCATGTTATAGCCAGAAGATATAGCTTACTTTATGTTATAAGTCTTTTAACAATTAACGGACTTAGTGTTTATTAATTTACAATAAACATAAACATATTTAACTAAAGTAATTCTGAACACCAACTCTTGGCTTCAGTAGTAATTTCAAGTTAAACAAGATTACTTCATTATTTGGGACATTCCAAGAGCACATAAACCTTTTACTCGAAGTAGTCTTTAAATCGAGATTACTTCATTATTTTGGACATTCCAAAAACATATAAACATTTTACTTGAAGTAGTCTTTATTTCATATCTTGACATATGTTTCTTACCTTACGGTTAAGAGAACCTTTAATCATATTACCTTTAATCATATTGTTTTTGTCATGTGTTGTACCTTGCACACAATAAAGATTTCTCCCACTTGTGCATGGCACAACATCATACATGTAGTTAAACAACACGACATTCGTTTGTTTATATGGACAATATGATAGTGTCACAGATATTAGCGTTACAAGTAGTGATAGAGCCACTTTGTTTAATAAGAAATAGTGCACGACTATCCTTAAAACCATGAGTGTCTATAGTTAGAAAATTATGCATTATCTCAAGACATTCAAGAAATAATTTGGGTTACTACCAAGATAATAAACCTTGTAGCTCCCACTGAATTTGACAACATTACATTAATGTCTTGTTCAGAAATAAATCATGATGCTCCCACTGGATTTGACAACATTACAAGTGTTCCATAACCAGTGAAAACAAATTTATTTTCCAACTTTCTTTGAAATCTTAATTAGTAGCAATGTACTTGGATTTCAAAAATTTCTACTATGTAGATGAGGGACTATCCATCAGTGCTATTTATTAACTTGAAAATTGGGCATGCAATTTCCTCCTTAATTTTGATTAAGACAAACAACTATATACATTATACTGGTTTGCCTTTACCACTTTTGCGGTAGTATTGGTATTTCCTAATCAAGAACTCATAAAGCATCTGACATTAAGATGTTATCATTTGATAGCTTTAAGAACATATTCTCTAGTTATCCGAATGTCTTATATGTTTCAAAGTACTCACCACCGAATAAGGGTGATGAAATATATATGAAAATATAAGTCATGCAATCTACTTAACATTTAAGTATTCTATGAGTTTGATTACATTAGGACAATTCCTACGTTCCTATTATAACTTTCCGGAGCAAGAAAGATATTAGGAATGAGTCTCCATGTTCCTTACAAGGAAAGGAGTCTCGGTTTGACTTCTTTGAAAAAGAAACAAACCATTGTTTACGGTTTTATCGTTGCATTAATACTATTAATAGAATCGCACAAAATCAATTTTAGTATTTTCGGATAATACTTTATTAAGAATTAATTTTTGATTTAAAGTATGAATCCACACCTTTTTGACCATACCACCACCGCATCAGTTGATCTGCATATGTGATGATGGTAATTCAAGGGGTATTTAACGTTTAATAATTGCATCCAATGTTTCTCCTACTTTATTGTGGATTTACTTTATGTACATTTACATGTGAACATTCAAACATGAAAAAGTGAGCATGTTTTTCCCATCATTGCCAGAGTTAAGGTTCACCTATCTTAAAATTAATTGATTAGTCGGTTCCAACAAATATCTGTGATTTGTATAGAAACTTAAGTCTCCTAAATAAGTGTATCTATATCACCTTGGGTTACAAAACATGAATATGTCACATAATCATGGAGAGTAGTGCAAGTGTTATTTCTAGTTAGATGGCAAAAAGACTCTCTAGAGTTTTAAAGGGTATAAATTTTGACGTGTCAAAACCATGTACAAAGAGCATGCAACAACTTTGTATCATGAATTTTATAAAAACTTTAATTTAAAAACACATTATGAACTATAAATTGCTTGTCTAATGATGGAAGATTTTATATCTGATGTAAGTCGAATCCACTTTTGACTTTTTGCATTATATAGTTCATAATAAATCTTATTTCGATAATCATTAGTGATGTTTATATTTGTTTTTCGAAAAAACCCTTTGCTTTGATGTACAATACATAACATCTTTTTCCAAAGGGAAAAAATAAACCTAAACAAACTAAAAAATTTATATCCGATATTAACACATTAATCACTTACCACATGCATAACCAATTGATGATAACCTAAAATCTATGATATTTAAATTAAAGACACATAGCCTAAAACTGTCAAAATAATTTAAATTTCACTTCAGGTTACGTCAGAGTGTAGCTAGATTCTTCTCGAGCCTTAGATCACAAAATACTACAAAGATGTAGTCTACAAGTTGTGGACCACCCACAAAAAATTTCAAATTGTTTCGTTATCGGATGTATTTATTAATTGAATTTTTTACTACATTAACAGGTGTCATAACACTTAAAAAAACGTTTAAAATTCAACTAATACCACATCATGATCGTTTTTTATCATCAATTATGCATGTTTTAAACTTAAACAATTTTTTACATTCATATATCATATTTCACATGTCATCATCCATGGTAACTTGCAAGATCACCAATGGATTCATCAATTAACGTTTAATAAAACGAGAAGATTTCATCATTTAACATTAATAACATTCCCGATTATTAACAATATAAACTTACGGATTATCCATCAAATAAAAAATTGCTACATCTTAGGGCAGTGGTTTTGTATAATTATATATTATTACCCCTAAGTTGGCGTTTTATGTACACAAGATCATACTAAAAAAATTAAGACAACATCAAAACCTAGCAATTTTTAACGTTCTTGATAACAATTATGTAATTTATAGATCTATATGACTGGCTCTTGACGCCACTGTTGAAATTATGTAATTTATAGATCAAAAATTAAGACAATATCAAAACCTAGCAATTTTTCACGTTCTTGATAACAAGTACGATATAAAAAATTAAGACAACATCAAAACCTAGCAATTTTTAACGTTCTTGATAACAATTATGTAATTTATAGATCTATATGACCGGCTTTGATACCACTGTTGAAATTAGTAGACATAAGGACCATATTAACTATTAATAAATACGAGTACGCAGCGGAATATAAACACGTATGATTTTCATATAGTCATATAAATTAACATAACACGGAAAGTCAAAAGATAAACGTGTACCTTTAGCAATTCTTCAATCAAGAAAACAATAAAGATCAAAGTAATGAATCTCTCTATGGATTTGTACACAATACGTTCTTTGCTAGAGGAGTATGCTTAGTAATATATAGTATTAAACAAATCGCCTCTTTGGAATACCTTGAATGAAATCAACACAAGGAAACTATGTTTCTTGTTTCTGCCGTCGAAACAAGTAAACCTAAACACTCCTATAAAGTTGGTTATTCAGGTCGATCAAGCACAAAGTGAAAGAATGCATTTATGGTTTTTTTTTTTAACTATTGATCCTAATCTCATTTTATAGCCTTACTCCATACATTGGTTACACAAGCAAAAACCCACTTCCTTTAGGTTGGGTTATTCGGCCGACTAGAGCAAAGGGAAGGGGCATAGCCCACTTTCCTTTTCCTGATTTTCCTTTAAAGTCCTTATTGTTTAATAATTTAAATTTATTATTATCTCATATATATACATTAAACATTACCAGGGAATTACGTGTGCATCTCCATAGGCTCAAACCGAGACCGGACATATATTATTTATATGTACATTCCTTCAGCTCCCACTTGGACATGTAGAATAATATAATATAATAACATTGGTTAGCGTCTAGCAACACGCCAATGCTCCCGGAAACCTTTGAGTGTAGTTTCCCAAATAGACATTTTAATGATGATTCATTTACAATCCCTTTGTTTTACAAATGCCATGCTACAAAATAGGATATGGATCGTAGTCATCTATTTTAACGATTCTGATTTCTCATAGTTACATAATTAAATCAAGATTTACCAATCTAATTGGGAAACAAACAAATCAGCTTTCCATTGGGTCTGGCACAAACACATCTATTTAATTAATCGAACGGGCCACCAGTTAATGTAGCCTTATTATTTCAAATCAGTTGAATGAACTAATTCTATCTTGGACTACAAGTATCTATATATTTATTTCAGAATACCTCATGAATATAATCTTTATGGCTACTTGTTACGAGTAGTATTGAGTATATCAAAAGATCAATCCATATACATAAACACTAACTTGTTCTCAAGTCTAAGGATTTAGTAAGTAAATTATTTACTGGTATCACTTGATGACGATCCATAAAGAGATGTGACTTGCATTGGAGAAAGTACGACATGCAATCTTATTGTACTATCGTGTGAGATGGAGAACTTTTCTTTAAATATTATACGAATATAACCAATCACTCAAATATGTCTTAATTCAATTATATTCCCATATAATTGATTGACATAGACTATTTAGAATAACATTTATTCACGGATTAAACATGCAAAAATAGGACCAATGATTATAATGAAAATGAATCATATCAAATACTTCAATTCTAAACATTACATTGTTTTACCATAGCCTTTATTTCAATACCTAAATGTTCAAGATGCTTGATAATTCTAGTTGACAATCATCGCCTCAAAAGATACGGGGACTATCGTACTTGTTGACAAGGCATAGATTTGCATTAAAACTAGTTTTGATCTTTCGGAATTTTGAGAATACTTATTTCAAGAATTCAATAAGTGAAGTTCTTGAATATCTATGATGAATGTTTGTTCGTATATATTCAATATCTTGACACACTATATCTTATAAGGTGTGTGACATCAACTATTGACAACAATCATCTTTCACAGCTTCCAAAAGTGTAAAGCATTCTTATTCTTTAATGTATAATGCAACTATGCTCTCAGTTGAGCACAACTAGTTCACATGGTCATCATCAAAAATGAAATCATACCATGACTAGTATTGAGTGTCATCTCAATTTGATTTAGCATCCGTGTACACAAAACAACCCCATGCTTTTAAAATCCGTAAACAATGAATATTCTCTTAATAATGTTTGGCACCTCATGAACTACAAGTTCATTGGTTATTCTAATTGCACAATAAATTGTTGCAATATATATCCTTAGATTTTCATTACTATGGACAAATCCATAATCTAAGAAGATTTCCATAACCAAACATATTTTATTAATATATTCAATTCAATGATTATCTAATAACTTTTGATTAAATACCAATGTTGTCAAATCATCTTGCATTCTGCATGATACAACTACTTTCCTACACAATATGATGTACATAATGAATCATTTAGTCCAACTCAAGATTTCATTCATGTTCCACCTTATCAAAAGATATGCATCCATTGAGACTTTCTAAATGGTATGTCAAATTGTGTTAGATTTATATACTGCATATGTTCATAGCAATAAACATATTATTTTAAGGTTGTACATTCAATTTTTTAAATCTTTCAGGTGAAGGAAACCTGACATAATACTCCCACTAGCTTTTAGAAATACTCAGGAGTTATCTTAATTATAATTAAATTTAAATCAAGTAAATGATTTAATAATAAACTTAAGATTATCCTCCTAGATGCTTACAATAATCCATACTTGGATTCTTGCCATTTGTACACTTCATAAAGATTTTATAAATTCATAAACTCCTTGAAATTAGTAGACATAAAGACCATATTACATCTATATCCTTACAAAAGTTCAATATTACATCAATATCCTTCTTAAACTTTTATAATTACATCAATATCCTTCCAACACTTTTAAAATTACATCAATATCCTTTCCAAAATTTTAATTTCTCATATACATAAAAAAACCAACATGTTTTCTGATCAATCGAGGCCAAATATGCATATGAACAAATAAATATATATGAGCAATATTTTTTCATATTTATATCCAAACTTTTGTAATTATATCGATACGTTTTTTTGTCGTTCAAGGCCAAAAAGTATATATGAATAATATGATAATGATCAATATAAAAGATAAATAATAGTTTTATAATCTAAAATCAATATAATTAGGATTTAATTGATTTTTGGACATATATATCATTCTTAAAAGCGTGAGAAGGATATTGATGTAATTAAATTTTTTTGATAAGGACGATGATGTAATTAAAAAATTAAGAAGGATATTTATGTAATATCAACTTTTGAGAAGAATATACATGTAAATCTCCCTTGTTTTTTAATTGACTAACACAACTTCTGACTTGGTTCAGTGGTTGAGTCTCTTGTTTGTGTAGCAAATAACCAATGTTCGAATCTTGCAAGTGACCAAATTTTTAAATATTTTCCGGATTTCATTAATTTGGTGTCATATCCAAGGCTGTCAAACTCGCGAGTTTACACGTAAGATCGTACAATCTTACGTGTTCACCAGATAAAATCGTGTAGGATCCGTGTAGGATCGCATCAGAGGTAGGATCGCAAGTAGGATCGTAAACTCGCGCGTAAGATCGTAGGATCGCGTGTCGATACGAGTTTACCAAATTACCAAGTTACTAACTTATTGACTTACATACTTACTAGCCCATTACTTTTTTTGGCCCAAAAAAAAATACGAGTCCGCTGATCTCAGTAACAAGTATTGACGTTTCATTCCTAGATTTTTCTAATCAATAAACCTAATTATCTACTTTCCCCAAATTGAAATGACATGAAACAAATTAAGGTTCTTCTTTTCATGTTCTAGTTACCTTAAGCAAAAAAATTTCTTATAGGTAATTCTTTTTTTTATTACCTTTTCATAGTTTTAACTTTTAACTATTAACCTTTAAATTTTAATTCAGATAGCTTAATTGTAGTGATACTAGTGAAGTACTTTGTTTTGAGACGTATTACGCATGTTATGTAATTTTATTCTGCTAAATCATGAATGTGACGATTGAAACTTGACTTTTTTGTGTTTTACTTTTACTTTGGTATTTTAAATTTGAACTTTGACAATTTCAAGAAGATATTATATAAATTTATATTTGATGATGAGTATAAATAAAAATAGTTTGACTCGTTTATCCGTTGCTTACAGAACATGATAAATTAGTAGGATCTTACGATCTCGATCCGATCTTACGATCTCGATCTTGCAAAGACAAAAACGATCTCAGGTGGGATCGCGATCTTGACATCCTTGGTCATATCATATTAATTATGCATAGGTGGCTTCTTAAATGCATATGTTGCATTACTTGTTGCATATGTGACTTCTTAAATGCATATGTGACAATTGCAAAATAAATATGTGGCAAGAATGTTGCTTATGTGGAATTCATATATGACCGGCTAAAAATTCAAGATGAGATTAGTCAACCCTTTTTTATTTATTGGCAATTTCAAACGAGTATATGTTAGTTAGTATGTTACTATCACATTTTGTATACTGAACTTTATGTTTTTGACCTATATGATATTTTTCAAGGTCAATCAATGTCTGAACTTTAAATGGCTAATTGGAGATAGTCACAAAATTTTCCAATGAAACCATAAACAATAGAATATCATCTTTTAACCGGTCACATTCAGTTTTTAAATTTCGCATCAAATATTAAATAACTTTCCAAATGATGCTACTAAAAAATATTCTATATTAAAAAAAAGCAATTTTCACTTTTGGAAAACAATAGTACATCACTTTCACACTTTTAAAAACACAATTATATCACACACATTTGTTGTTGGTGATTTCTTAATTCACTTTCTATTTGCACGCCGCTCTCGGTGTTATAAACTTCTATTTCTAATCACGATTTTATCTTGAAAATCATTGCGCTGATACGTATAAGCCGCCGCGTGAGCGAGAGAGTAGAAGTCTAGTGTACATAGCCGTGTACATGTCCGTTTTTTTTTGAAAACCAGTTGCGGTTTTGGAACCGAAACCGTTTTTAGTCAAATCTTAAACGTGTTTTGACCAAAAAACCGATTCAGTCAGTCTGAGTTTGAGGTAAAAAAACCAAAACCGGTACTGAACAGTTTTGACCCTTTGTACCTTCGTTGGAAAAACCGTTACAAACCGGTTTTTTCATTTCATAATATGGCTTTTGCGAAAAATATGTGTTGCTGTTTTCTCGTAATTCAAGTTGTTTTGATTAATAAAATTGAATCTTTTAACATAGAGAATGACCATACTATAAATTGTATGCAGGCACTAATCGTTTTTAGATGACAGAAGCTAACAAACAACGATCTGCTGGAAGCCCTTCTCAATGGTCGTGTTGGTGATGGAAACCATTATGGGAGTCTTTCTTTAACCATCACTGCCGGTACACATGAGTAAGTTTATAGTAAATCTTATGAACATAATTGTTTGTTTATAATAATGATGCCACATCCCTTTCAAATCCTTAACAAAAATAGGAATATGGGAAAACCAATTTGTTATCGGTTATTAATAACCTTTTCAATCCGGATCGGAACATCTGAAGAAAACACTTAAGGAACCCGTTTTTTACAGTAACCTAACAATTAAGGTCAAAAAACCATTATGACCAATTTTCGGTTTAATGTTGGAGGAGAGTGCGCGGGCACGTCCTACATGATTATTCTACCACTATCCGCACATTTTTGAGCCTCATTTCTTCATTGCCTATTCATACACTATGTGAAGAATGCTTTTCTTCAAGTACTATTTTTCAGAACGATTTTATTACGCATCAGCCACACCCCCCCCCCCCCCACCCCCACCCCCCCCCCTCCCCCCACAACCCCCCCCCCCCACCCCCCACCCCCCCCCCCCCTCCCCCCCCCCCACCCCCACCCCACCACCCCCCCACCCCCCCCCCCCCCCCCCCCTCCCCCCCCCCCCCCCCACCCCACCCCCCCCCCCCCCCCCCCCCCCCCCCCCCCCCACCCCCCCCCCCCACCCCCCCCCCACACCCCCCCCCCCCCACGAAGGTTTATCTTTACAGTAAAAGGTAGGGCTAATGACTTGAAAATGTATCCAACTTGTCATTTTTTGTTATTGTATGTAGCCATCTTTTTTTTTTTATTGTATGTATCCAACTTGAAAATTCGACCTATTATATGTAGTCTGTTACCTCTCATTTGCAACGTTATCCCATATTTAACTAACGAACAGTTCAACGAATAGTCCTTTATGCTAACGACTGTTTGCAATTAACTCAAAATTCAGTTATGTTACAAAAATATATTTTTAAGTTATTTTAAAATTTATACATGTTTTTACACACATTTTATACATGGTTTATACACGTTTTTTATTTCGGTTTCAGTTTACGAGCAATAATAAAAAGAATTAAAAAAATTACTCTCTCCGTCCCTAAATAAGTGTCCACTATTGACTTTCGAAGTCATTCTTCTTCAACTTTGACATTAATTTATTTTGTTTGTGTTATATAATACTTGATGAAAATCATATCCATAAAAATACATTGAAAACTCAATCCATTCATATATTTTGCATCAAGTATTATATAACACAATAAAAATAATTTAAGGTCAAAGTTGAAGATGAATGACTTCGAAAGTCAATAGTGGACACTTATTTAGGGACGGAGGGAGTAATAAATTTAAATTTTTTATTATTGCTCGTAAACTGAAACCGAAATTAAAACAATTAATAATTTTTAATTTTTTTATTATCGCTTGTAAACTGAAACCGAAATAAAAAAAATTAATTTTTTAAATTTTTTTTATTATTGCTCGTAAACTGAAACCGAAATTAAAAAATTTAATAAATTAATTTTTTTTTATTATTACTCGTAAACTGAAACCGAAATTAAAAAAAATAATAATTTTTTAAATTTTTTTTATTATCGCCCGTAAACTGAAACCGAAATAAAAAAAATTAAATTTTTTTTATTATTGCTCGTAAACTGAAACCGATATAAAAAAAATTAATTTTTTTAATTTTTTTTAATTATTGCTCTTAAACTTAAACAACCTTTCACTTTTATATCAGAAATTCATAGAAGGGTTCACCCCATATCTTTTGTTCTTTTAATTCTTGTTGATGTTGTTCATGATGCTTGTATGATCTATATGCGATCCTGGAAATCCCTCCAACAGAACCTGTGAAATCACAACATGTGTTCACTGAGACATTTCATATCCAAAAGTCAACTTGATATCCACAAGTTACACTTCTAGTCCCCCGCTTTTAGATAAACTGAAACTTTAGTTTTTAAATCATTTTCGGTTAAAGACTCAAATAAAAAGTTAAAAACACATGCAATAACAATCAACAATTTGATATTGACCTTAATAGTCTTTAATAGTTTTAGAAATAACCCACATTTGTCTACATATACAGCTTAATTTTGTACGCATCCTAAAAAAGTCTACTGTTTAGTAATCTTCCTCCTAATTACATCCAGACTTCTCGTAGACATAATCAACTAATGAATCAATCTCGTTACTTGAAGTTTCTTGAACTTAAGTTGAATATTATACTCATAGAACAATCCATTTTCTCGTATGTTATATGAAACTACCAGCCAAAAATGTAAACAATATCTTATTGATTTTCCTTTGTGTTGGGTTTTCCTTAATTCACTTTGGTATTTGCACGCCGCTCTCGTGTTTTATAAACTTCTATTTCTAATCACGATTTTATCTTGAAAATCATTGCGCTGATACGTATAGCCAACGTCTTAATAGGAAGTCTAGTGGTACATAGCCGTGTACATGGCCGGTTTTTAGTCAAATCTTGAAATCCGGTTTTGACCAAAAAACCGGTTCAGTTGGAGTTTGAGGGTAAAAAAACCAAACCGGTACTAACAGGTTTGGACCGCTTTGTAACCGGTTCGGTTTGGAAAAACCGGTTACAAACCGTGTTTTTCTTCATATATGGCTTTTGCGGAAAAGATGGTGTTGGCTGTGTTCTCGGTAAGTTCAAGGTTGGTTTTGATTTGATAAATTGAATCTTATACAGAGGAGAATGACCATACTTATAAATTGTGGCAGGCCTTAATCGTTTTGTTTGTTTTTTTTAAGGAGGACGAGAGCGTAACAGTGGCTGGAAGCCTTCTCAATGCCTGTGGTGGGAACCATTAGTAGGTGAGTCTTTCCTTTACCATCACTTGGTCGATAACAGTGATGTTAAGTTATAGTACATCTTAATGAACAATGTAAGGTTGGTTTGTGTGGGTGATGAATAATGATGGCCACATTGCCCTTCATAATCCTTAACAAAAATAGAAGTATGGAAAACCAATTTGGGATCGGTTTTTAATAACCGGTTTTCCAAACCGGTTCGAACAGGGGCTGGGAATGAAAACCGGTTAGGAACCGGCGGTTTTTCCATAACCAGAACCAGTTAGGGTCAAAAACCAGTATTGACCAGTTTCGGTTTTGGTTTTTTTTGCCCACGGCACTGGTACATGATTATTCTAGCCACTATCCGCACTTGTTTTGAGCCTTGCAGTTTCTTGGCATTGGCCTATTCATCAGCTTGATGTGAAGAATGCTTTTCTTCAAGGTCATTTGTCAGAGACGGTTTATACGCATCAGCCACAGGGTTTATGCTTTACAGTAAAAGGTATGAGATCCTACATCACGTCCATGTCCCCACCTGCTTCCTACGTTGCAACTAGATGGAACCGTGTTGTCCCTTTGAAAGTTAAAGGTGTGGATTTGGATTTTGTAAGATGTCCCTTGTGTGATGATGGAATCGAAACAGAAGATCACATATTTGTTCATTGCAAGATCGCAAAACAATTATGGTCAGATGTTTTGAAGTGGTGGCGGATTCGGAATGTTTCATTCCTCAGTTTGCAAGACTTAATCCATTTGGCAGACCATACACCTCTTGGGGAGAAGTTCACTAAATTCTTCGATGTGGTTGTCCAAACGACAATTTGGTCCATATGGCGATACAGGAACAACATTATTTTATCCGCCAAGAAACCTTCAAAAGATCTTATCGTCAATGATATCAAGATGTATTCTTTCAATTGGATTGTTAATTAGTAGAGGTACAAAAGTTTCTTTAAATAGGATAATGTGGTTTGATCACCCTTGTAATGCTTTATCCCCCCCCCCCCCTTTATACCGTTATCTAGCTCCTTGCTAGTTTCTAATTTAATCGACGTTCAAAAAAAATTATCTTACATGTTACTTTTTCCTAAGTATAAGACCTTTGCAATCGAGTGAGTGTTTGTTTATTTTATCCACTCAATGTTTAGAAGTCAAACTCAAAGCTTATGTGAACAAGTACTAAAAAAGTAATGGCTTCATTTAATATATGTTCAGTTGTATCAATACTATTCCTCTATTTAAGGACTACTATGTTTATATGATTATAAACACTCCATTCTTGATATCTTGGTCACCAAGCCCTTCCTCTAGTATATTCTGATAGAAAATTCAAAATGTCTGACTACTTACCCATTCAAATTCAAATAGAAATAATAAATAGACTGCCTGTTAAGTCTTTACTCCAGCTTAGAAGTGTATCAAAGCAATGAAAGTCTTCAATAGACTGTTCCAACTTCATCCTTTGTTACGGTGTTTGTAAAACTGATACTTGTTCTTTTAATGTAACATATTATCAAGGTTTCCAAAGTTTCATGGGTTCGGTAGATTATAATTTAACCTACACCCCACTAGATTCCAGTCTAAATCTTTCACTTTTGACTCTAATTGCCACTTCTAAAGGGCTTTGGTGTTTTTCATACAATGTCAATACGATGGTTGTTATTTGGAACCCATCTATCAGGAAATCTATTGAGATTTGTGTCCCGTTCAGGTGTCAACAAGAAACAAAAATGATTGTCTATGGTTTTGGTGTCCGACCCAAAAAACTAGACCCAACCATTCTAAAGATCTCTAACCCTTATTTGGGACCCGGTCCATGGTATGTGTCAGTCTATACATTGAGCACCAATAGATGGATCAACCTTCAAAATGTGCCCCGTCAATCAATCAGAATAAAGACGTCAGCTAGTCAAGCTATTTTAGGTAATTTTATTTACTGGGTTAATTCTGATAGGTTTGGACTGATTGATGATTGAGTCATTCACCAAAGTTACATCGTACTTTCATCTGATCTGATTACCCACCAATTCAAAATAATAGACATACCTGAAAACTTGTTACTGTGGCTTGTGGTCCCTTTCTATATTTCCCAAATGAACAAGAAGAAACCCCATTCAAAACGTTTAATACTATTATTGCTCGTAAAATTGAAGAACCGAAATAATAAATAGAGGTGATGTTTTTATTAATTTTTTATTAACGGCTCGTCGAAACTGAAACCCAAAATAAAAAAAATTCAATTTTTTAATTTTTTTATTATGCCTCGTAGAAACTGATGAGAGCGCGTGAGAGAGTGAGTTAAAAATTTAAATTTTTATTTTTTTAATTATTGCTCTTAAACTTAAACCGATATAAAAAATATAATTTTAAAAAAAAATTTAGTAGGCTCCTAAACTGAAACCAAATTAAAAAAATATTAATAAATTTTTAAGATTTTTTTATTATTATTTGTTGGTTGGTTTAGGGTAAGAGTGGAATGAGTAGGTGGGTAGGTTGAAAGTGGTGTGGGGGGGAGGTTGGTGTGTATGATATTGTTAGTTTGTGTTAGATTTTGTAGTAGGGGGGGGGGGGGGGGGGATGTTTATGGGGTTGGGGGTTGGGGTGGTGTTTGATTGTGTGATGAGATTGAAAGGTTCTTTAGCGTGATTTGGGGGGGGGGAGTAGTTTTGTCCCCTCGAGATCATGGGGGACTTGGTATTGGTGGTCTAAGGACTTGCAACCAAGCTATGCTCGCAAAATGGAGGTAGAGGTTTCATACCGAGAAACAAGCATTATGGTGTTAGGTTATTCGTTCTATATATGGATCTTCAGGTTGCCTTAATGTTAACGCTGCCATAAGATTGAACTTTGGTGTATGGTATCAAATTGTAAAGCTAAGGAACGATTTTCTCAAAGTCAACATAAATCTCCCTTCGATTTTTAAGATTAAACTTGGAAATGGCCAATCTACTAGCTTTTGGCATGATCCGTGGATTGGTGGCTCGCCTTTAGAAGATTCGTTCCCTAGGCTTTATCGTCTAGACACTAACCCGAACTGTAATGTTTTTTATAGGAAACCCACTGATATTGTTCATGTGTCATCTGATCATCTTGTATCTTTTGGGCCTGAGGACACAACTTCTCCTCCTGGGCTTCTCTTTCAATGGGCCTGGCGTAGGGAACCTAGAACTACTCCAGAACTTGAAGAACTTGCCAATCTCGTAAGTCTCCTATCTCAACTCCACCTCACAATTTCAGAAGACACTTGGGAATGCTCTATAGATGACTCAAGATGCTTTACAGTAAAAGGTATGAGATCCTACATCACGTCCATGTCCCCTCCTGCTTCCTACGTTGCAACTAGATGGAACCGTGTTGTCCCTTTGAAAGTTAAAGGTGTGGATTTGGATTTTGTAAGTTGTCCCTTGTGTGATGATGGAATCGAAACGGAAGATCACATATTTGTTCATTGCAAGGTCGCAAAAGAACTATGGTTAGATGTTTTAAAGTGGTGGCGAATTCCAAATGTTTCATTCCCCTTTTTGCAGGACTTAGTCCATTTGGCAGACCATACACCTCTTGGGGAGAAGTTCACTAAATTCCTCAATGTGGTTGTCAAAACGACAATTTGGTCCATATGGCGATACAGGAACAACGTTATTTTCTCTGCCAAGAAACCTTCAAAAGATCTTATCTTCAACGATATCAAGATGTATTCTTTCAATTGGATTGTTAGTAGAGGTAGAAAAGTTTCTTTAAATAGGATAATGTGGTTTGATCACCCTTGTAATGCTTTATCCCCCTTTTGTACCGTTATCTAGCTCCTTGCTAGTTTCTAATTCAATCGCCGTTCAAAAAAAAAGAAGTGACGGACAACTATACGGAGGATAGAATTCTTGGCAGAGGAGGTAATGGCATTGTTTACGAGGGAACTCTACCAGATAAGTGTGAGGTAGCAATCAAGAAGTCCCAAAGACTGGATCAAGGACAAAGGGAGCAATTTATAAATGAAATGGTAATTCTTAAGCAAATTAAACATCAAAATGTGGTGCAGCTTCTGGGATGCTGTTTGGAAACTGATGTTCCATTACTAGTTTATGAATATGTCCCTAATGATACTCTTCATCATCACATACATAATAGAAAAAGTGGGATGAGGAGATTGTCATGGATAAATCGTTTAAGGATAGTGTTAAGGTAAAATACCGTACCTTGAGTCTAGGGTGCGTTCCCTCGTCTCTTGATGGAGTATCCCCTTTAATTATCTG